>JBAMCM010000657.1:0-18516 GCA_037075145.1 Scaptodrosophila latifasciaeformis | reverse complement strand
CCATAGGGCTAATCGCACAAAAACTCCGATTTTTTGTTGTTTTTTTTTTTTGTCAGAAATCGGGTTTTTTATGCACGAATCGTAACCAAAAATACCATATGATAGTTTCTTTTGTAATAACCCAAAAAGCGTAGTTTTAATCTGATCGGACTACCATAACATATAGTTTCCGTATGGCCTATTGGAAGTGCAAAAATCGTTTTAACGTCGTAATTTCTTTGGTCTTAAAGATATCTCTATTAAATTTGAGAATAAGTCGTGCTTTAAGACACCAATCAATTGTGCAAAATTTAATCGAAATCAGATGGAATTTTTATTATTTTGTCAGAAATACTGATTTACGCTCCCTACAGGGTATCTCAAACTCGGCTGCGCCCGAGTTTAACGTTCCGAATTTTTTTTTTTTTTAATTCCGTTTTTGATCCAGTTGTGGATAACTTGTGCTCTTTTGTTAGGATCGACACACTCCATTACGTGGACTCCGCCACTTCTGAATTTGTAGAAAAGTAGAATGTCCCACCGAAATAACAACTGATCTCTTAATTTCTATCAATGTACAACAAAGCTTACATGACTTCGAGAGCAAGCTCTCTCTCAGCCTCTTTCTCACATTACATACGTGATCTGTGTGTGTATACTTATCCTACTACAGATTTTACTTCAATTTAAAATAATAAAATATGCATACCCCAAATTTTTATACCCTGTACCTAAAAAGGTACAAGGGTATATTAAGTTTGTCAAATGTGTGTTACATAGAGAAGGAGACGTCGGAGACCCCCCAAAGTTACCTAAAGTATGATCAGGGTGACTAGAGAAATCGATCTAGCCATGTCCGTCTGTCTGTCTGTCTGTCTGTCCGTCTGTATGAACACCTCGTTTTCAGAGATGGTAAGGCCTAGAAAGTTCCGGTTTGTTGCTAATAATCATTTGTTCTGCAGGTTAGATCAAGTTTATTATATTTTTTTAATATCCGATTTAGGTTCGGAATAAAAAGTAGAAAACCACAACAACCTAAAAAAAAAAGAAAAAGTTTATAGGCCATAACTTTTTAGTTTGCTATCACATTATTACGAAAGTTTGCAGTTGGAAGTTCGTATATGTTTTCAATAAGGATGTGAAGTTTCGATCCGGTCGGACAACTATATCATATAGCTCCCATAGGGCCGATCGAATGTGAAAAAATCATTTTAACATCATAATTTCTTTATCTTTAAAGATATTTTATTCAAATTAAGAAACAATGTGAAGTTTAAAATACTCAGCAGCTGTGAAAAGTTTTAATAAAATTGGACATCTACATCATATAGCTTCCATAGGGCTAATCGGTCAACAAATCCGATTTCTGTGCTTTTTTGTGAGAAAACGGGTTATTTATCAACCAATCGCAACCAAATTAAGCACAAGACAGTTTTTAGTATAAGTTTTTAATAACTCCAAATTTTATTGAAATCGGATGACTAAAAAATCCGGGTTATTTATGAACCAATCGCAACCAAAGTAAGCACATGACAGTTTTTAGTATAAGTTTTGAATAACTCCAAATTTTATTGAAATCAGATGGCTATATCATATAGCTCCCATAGGGCTAATCGCACAAAAACTCCGATTTTTTGTTGTTTTTTTTTTGTCAGAAATCGGGTTTTTTATGCACGAATCGTAACCAAAAATACCATATGATAGTTTCTTTTGTAATAACCCAAAAAGCGTAGTTTTAATCTGATCGGACTACCATAACATATAGTTTCCGTATGGCCTATTGGAAGTGCAAAAATCGTTTTAACGTCGTAATTTCTTTGGTCTTAAAGATATCTCTATTAAATTTGAGAATAAGTCGTGCTTTAAGACACCAATCAATTGTGCAAAATTTAATCGAAATCAGATGGTATTTTTATTATTTTGTCAGAAATACTGATTTACGCTCCCTACAGGTACAGGGTATCTCAAACTCGGCTGCGCCCGAGTTTAACGTTCCGAATTTTTATCTATCGATATATTCATTTCACATTCGATTTATGGTGTCTTTGGTCTCTGGTTCTCAGTTTCTTTACTAACATCGTTGTCGCTCAACAGTTTCTTCTTAACAGTTCTTCTTTAACGGTTTCTTTACTAACCTTCCCCCCAATACTATTCATGTTTCCAAATGGCTCAACGAGGCCCGTTTCTTGTTGACCACTTAAATACTCTACTCGGACCACTATATCATATAGCTGTCATACGAACCTAAATCGGTTTAGGCAATAACTCCCGCATTTATTATCCGATCCTGTTTAAATTTAGCATGCTTATGTTTTTTACAGTTTCTTCTTAACAGTTCTTCTTTAACGGTTTCTTTACTAACCTTCCCCCCAATACTATTCATGTTTCCAAATATGCATATTGTCTTTTGCGTGAACCTTCTCTTTGTATGAAATACTTGTTAACATATCTGAATTTATCTTTCGCCCGCAGGCGTTCATGAAATCTCTTCTAAGAACAACATCCTGATTCATAGACTCGTCGTTAACAATAATTAACTCAAAATTTATTTTTATTTTTTCATTTGATACAAAGAAAAATGGTTTACCAAATGTAATCTTACATAAGTTTCTGCTTTGTACTGAGACTTCTTCTGCGAGCATTGCGCTACTCAATGCCCTTAAATGCCGCAGGCATAACATGTACCTGCCACTCGCTTCGTCTTGCGGCAATCCCTTGCGAAGTGAGCCTTGGAATTACAGTTGAAGCATCGGACGTCAGATGTTGCATTCGTGGTACCCTTCACTGTATCCTTGTTTTTGTCCTTCCGTGCTTCTGGTAGGCGTACATCGCAGAAAGCCTGTTTCATCTGGTTTACTTCCGTGAATCGTTGAATTCGTGCTTCGTTGCGTAGATCTTCCGATGGTATTCCATCTATTAGCTGCTCCATTGATTCGTCGTCCATCACGACTAGTGCCAGTGCCAACTTCTCTTCAAAGTACTCGTAAAATCTTTCATTCGGGTGCCATTTCCGTTGCTCACACGCTCGCCTAGCCTCTAACTTGGACGTTTTGCTCCCAAAAACTGCAACAAGTTGCTCATTAAGGCTGTCAAAATTCTGAAGAATTCGGTGTGGTTCTGCATGAAGCCAACTTTGAGCATTTCCTTTGAGTTTGGAAACCAGCAGCATTCTCTTGTAATTTTCGCTCAGCTCGTACAGTTGCGAAATTCCTCTCATCTGATTGACCAAAATGCAAGCACACGATTTGCCGTCAAAATCGGGGGTTGTTTCTTTCGCGAGAGCGAACAACATAGCCCGCTCCTTTTGCTCTCTGCTCTCTTTGGCTGGTTGACTAGTTGATGCGCAATTGTCTCTGCGTTATTGTTGCTACCGTCGCGACCATTTTCTATAAAGTCGGCACCGACGCCACCGTTGTTGTTCTTTTTGACTGCCTCGTGCTGCTAGTTGTTGTGCTCGATCGTTTTTTTCTAGGAACATTTGCTGCAGCATTATTCGGTTTGATTTCAACTCTTCTTGTAATTTTTGCACGATTCTGAGAACGTCGTTTTGTTGCGACGCGCCTGACTGGCGCCTGGAATTCGCTCTCTGAATTTCATCATCTTGTGAAATTTAGAACGTTGCGCTCTCTTTACCCGCTTGCGATTTTTATACCCTGTACCTAAAAAGGTACAAGGGTATATTAAGTTTGTCAAATGTATGTAACATAGAGAAGGAGACGTCAGAGACCCCCCAAAGTTGCCTAATGTATGATCAAGGTGGCTAGAGAAATCGATCTAGCCATGTCCGTCTGTCTGTCTGTCTCTCTGTCTGTCTGTCTGTCCGTCTGTATGAACACCTCTGTTACTGAAAGAATTTATATTTTAATTTCACCCCTTTTTAAAGTCAGTTAAAATTTAGTTTTTTACAACCCTGCTAAATGCAGCCCTCGATCGATATGTTATCGATTGGCGCACGAAGAGCGATACCATAAGTCGAAATCGTCTGGGGCGCCATTCTCATTTGATGTTCAAGACGATTGGTACGTATCCAATTAACAATAAGTTCGTTTTAAAAAAAATGTATTCCTATTCAGATAATAACACCACCCCCATACCAATCTGTCATAAATACTCGATGTGACAAGTGTTTTCTTATATCGAATTGGACGCCGGGAATCAACATTTTTTATTATCAATCTTTAAGTGGAAGCTAGTCACAAAATTTGTAATTTTTCGTCGCCAATCCACATGTGCAAGTCCGCCGCACAATTTGCAATTATAAGAGGAAGATTCCTGGAATAATTTCGCCGCCGCCGATCATCGGATATGTATATATGTATACATAAAGAAAATAGCTGAAATTTTGTGCAAGCCTGTCGCACAGCATACATAAAAATTACGTCGCCATTTATTAAGAAGTGATTTCGTCACAAGCTGAAATTTTGTGCAAGCCTGTCGCACAGCATACAGAAAAATTACGTCGCCATTTATTCAAGAAGATTCTTAGTTCTGGGGAATGCCAAGATCAAGCCAACGCAAAAGTAAAGGAAAGCCGCCAATACGATTGGGTTTTGACAACAGACAACCCAATATGCAGACGCCCAATAAGGATTTAAACACTTCAGCCGCTGCTACTAACCAACACGACATACAGACACCACCGGACGACTTGGACCTCACTATCATGGACAGGACCGAGGAGCTGCAGACCAAATTGCGAGAGCTGCAGAAGAAGTACAAAGAGTCACAAAACGAAAACAGGGAACTTCAATCATCATTGCTGTCGCTAGTTCGTCTTGGTTCGCCGAATCTGGAAGAAGCTCCCAGATATGTGCCGAAAAACGCGAACACGCGCAATGATCCTGGATCTATAGAACTGAGTAAGTTGTTGCCAAATTTAAATACACACTTGCCCCTGCCAAATCAAAGACAAACTCAAGCCGATCCACAAACCACATATCCGCACTCGCCGCTTCTGCCGCACTACTCCTATCAAAGTAGTCAATATATCAACGCGATGCCTCAGCCAAACATCGCACCACAACCACAGCCATGTGCACCTCCTTCAATGACGCCGACTACGACAAATGCACAGGCACCTATGACTGCGCCATATCAACACTACTTTTCTACGGGATATCCACCGAGCTTACGAAAGCTGCAGGATCTGCCGCCCTTTAATGGGACACCAGAGCAATGGCCAATGTTCAACGTAGCTTATAGGGAAACAACCATAGCTTATGCGTACACTAATTTAGAAAACCTGTCTCGCCTTCAAAAGGCTTTTGTTGGCCCCGCCAAGGAGTTGGTCGCATCTCTGCTTATATATCCGGATAATGTCGAGGTCGTTATGAGTACATTGCGTAATCATTATGGTCGTCCTGAAATACTCATCAAAAGCCAGCTCGATAAAGTCAGAGCTTTCCCAGCAGTGAAATATAATAAAATGTCC
Source organism: Scaptodrosophila latifasciaeformis (assembly GCA_037075145.1). Lineage (NCBI taxonomy): Eukaryota > Metazoa > Arthropoda > Insecta > Diptera > Drosophilidae > Scaptodrosophila > Scaptodrosophila latifasciaeformis. Next base: position 13,106 of record JBAMCM010000657.1, on the reverse strand, counting down.
GACATCATCGCTTTCAGTGTGATGACTTCCAATTTGACCTCCTTTCTGGAAAACTGCAATGCCCAGCCATACCTTCAGAATCCAACATTGATAGACGAATTAGTCGCGAAGCTTCCAATGAATAAAAGAGAGGATTGGGCTAAGCATACAATGGAGCGTCAGCTGATGTATCCTACAGTAAAACAATTTTCTGAATGGCTTGAAAATATTGCTAGTTATGTGGGAATGGCTCTGGGAAACGCATCAACAATGCCAACTATCGATGGCGGGAATGATAGGAAAACTCATAGGCACCTTTTCACTCTTAGCAAACAAGTACCGACGAAATGTATCGTTTGTAATAATAGTCACAAATTGTACAAAGGAGGTTTATAGAAAGATCTTTGCCAGAAAAATGGGACATTGTCAAGAAAAACCATCTCTGTTTTGGATGTCTTAGCCAAGGACACTCGTTGCAGAATTGTCCCATCCGCCGTCAATGTAATTTAAATTCGTGCGAAAAATATCATAACCGATTACTCCACAACGTAAAAAATCAACCATAGAAAACCAAAAATAGTCAGGACTTAGATACACAGAACAGTAAGGTCGAGACAACTACACATATAATAGACGCAAATTTGCCGCCAACAACACTTTTTAAGTTCTTACCCGTGACAATTAGTGGACCAAAGGGACAACGACGAATAAACGCATTTATCGATGAGGGTTCTACGGTCTCCCTATTGGATGAGCAACTGGCAGAATCGTTAGGTTATAAGGGCATGAAAAGCCATATGACCCTCAAATGGTTTGGAAACAAAACAACAACAGAAAAATCACAGAAAATAAATTTAGAAATTAGAGGATTGCAGTCTGATTCTCATACCTTACATATGAAAAATGTCAAAACCGTCAAAGAGTTAATGCTACCTAGTCAAGCTATAAGTCTGTCTGAATTTCAAAAACATTTTCCTGTCCTTCGCAATATACCTATTGAAAATTATAGTAAATCCGCTCCAAAACTACTGATTGGAATGCCTCATATAAATCTGGTGAGACCAGTTGAAATATTAAACTTAAATGAATGCTTCTCTGCACATAGGACCAACTTGGGCTGGACGCTTTTTGGCTCCAATGAATGTCAACAAAAAGACATTTTATGTCATGTGCAGGAAGGCAGGGTCATGGACGAGATTCAAGACATAATAAACGAGTTCATCAATGTAGACAACTTTGGTGTAAAACTCGCGCCGCCAATAAAATCAAAAATAGATATAAGATCAGAAAAGATACTAATGGATACGACCAAGAGACTGGAGAGGAGTTTTGAAACTGGATTACTGTGGATTTCGGATAACATTGAGATGCCAAGAAATTACAGCACAGCTCTACGCCGACTGGAAATAATTGAAAATAAAATGAACAAAGATGATTTTTTGAGACAATGGTACAAGGATAAGATGTCGGAATACGAGGCTAAAGGATATGCAAGAAAGTTAAGCAAACAGGAAGCCGAAGCGACTGGTGATCGAACTTGGTATTTGCCTCATTTCGCCGTCCGCAACATAAACAAGAGTAAACTAAGATTAGTATTTGACGCCGCCGCCCAAACAAATGGAGTCTCATTGAACTCGTACCTAACGAAGGGTCCCGATGCTTATCAGCCAGTTCAACTGCCGTCCATACTACTTAAATTTCGTCAAGGTAAAGTAGGAGTTTGTGCGGATATCAGGGAAATGTTCCATAGGGTATTCATACGCAAAGAAGACCAGGATTCTCAGAGATTCTTATGGAGAGATTGCAACAGTTCAAAACCGCCGGAAGTATACGTGATGAACGTCATGATATTTGGATCAGCCAGCTCACCCTGTTCAGCGCAATATGTTAAAAATATAAATGCCGAAGCTTTCAAAGATGTCAGCCCCAGAGCAGTAAAGGCAATAACAGATCACCACTATGTGGACGATTATGTAGACAGTTTTGAATCCATAGAAGAAGCTTATTCCGTAATTAAAGACGTCGTTGAAATTCATGCTGAAGGAAATTTTGAGCTTCGTGGATTCGTATCTAATTCCAAAAAATTGTTACAAGAATTAAATGTATCTCTAGGAAATGTAAAAACTTCAATTAAGCTTAATCGAACGGAGCCACACACTGAGAAAATATTGGGTCTGCATTGGGAGTTTGAAACCGATATGTTTTGTTTCAACTTAAAATTTAACGGAGTACCCAGTGACGTCGCTGAAGCCAAAACACAGCCAACCAAAAGACAAGTCTTGTCAATGATTATGTCCATATTCGATCCTTTTGGCTTCATAGCGCCTTATGTAATAAAAGCCAAAATCCTAATCCAAGAGCTGTGGCGCACAAAAACGACATGGGATGAAATCATACCAGAAAATCTACAAGGAAAGTGGATTCAATGGTATAGAGAGATGTCGAATATAGCGAATATAAAAGTCCCCAGATGCTACCATACACAATTCATGCAACCTGATATTAATTTACAACTCCATATATTTGTAGACGCTAGTGAGGAAGCGTATGCTGCCGTCGCTTACTGGAGAATAGAGTATTCAGGAAAAGTATCGATAGTGTTTGTCATGGGTAAAGCCAACTGTAGCCCACTAAAAACATTATCTGTGCCTCGTTTGGAGTTGCAAGCAGCAGTTATGGGAAGCCGGATAAGGGAGAGTATCTTGAGCAGCCATAATGTAGTTCCGAGTATTGTTAATTTTTGGTCTGACTCAAAAACCGTAATTAATTGGATTCAATCTGACAGGCGCCGCTACAAGCAATATGTCGCTCACCGTGTGTCGGAAATTCTGGAAAATACAAAAGTGGCCGAATGGAAGTGGGTTCCTGGAACGATGAATCCTGCTGACGCTGCTACACGAATGTCAACTAGATCCGATCCCAAAATTTGGATTAATGGGCCATCCTTCCTTTGCAAGCAACCTTTCGAATGGCCGAAACAACCAGATGATTTAAAAGAACATGACAGAATAGACGAACGACGACTGAAATTTATTGGACAGATTATGATGGACACACTATCAAATATGATGGAGAAATACAGTAGTTATGAAAAGCTCCTACGAATTTTTTGTTGGGTGCAACGTGCAGCCAATGCCTTTAAAAATCGAGGCAAGACTTGCTCATCAATACCAAACTTGCTAACCGCCGAAGAAATGCAGAACGCACAAAGGATTTGTTGCCTTTCAGTTCAGCGAACGTGCTTCGCAGAGGAGATTCGAGAGTTAGAAAAGGGTCGTCCTGTGTCAATGTCGAGCTCCATATACAAACTTACGCCGGAACTCGACGCGGATGGGATTCTTCGATTAGCAGGGCGAGTTGACAAAGCCAGTTGCGTGGGACCTCTTGTAAAAAGACCCATAATCCTGCCAAAGAATCACAAGCTAACGTTCTTGATTGTGCAGTACTACCATGAACAAAATAAGCATTTAAATATTGAAACCACCATATGTACCATTAGACAAAAATTTTGGATACCATCTGTTCGTCGACTGGCCAAAACTATTAAACGCAACTGCCAAGCTTGCAAAAATTTGTCGGCAATGCCAAAGCCGCCATTAATGGGCCAACTGCCCGTAGATCGTATGTCAGCTTATGTCAGACCATTTTCCTACACAGGATTGGACTACTTTGGACCCGTTTTGGTGGCAATTGGACGACGCCAGGAGAAAAGATGGGTGGCCTTATTCACGTGTTTAACTACCAGAGTTATACATCTGGAGTTGTCAAAGGACTTATCGTCGGACGCAGCCATCATGTGCTTGAAAAACTTCTGTTGCCAAAGAGGTTTACCTGTAAGAATAAGGAGCGACCAAGGTACGAATTTTATCGGTGCCGCGAAAGAGCAGTGGATTCAGGTGGTTGATGCGGTGGCTGCGGAGAGTGGTCGCTGTGGTATAGAGTGGATTTTCAATACGCCTGGAAATCCCTCTGCTGGTGGTGCTTGGGAACGCTTGATACGCAGTGTGAAAAGTGTTTTGGCAATAACACTTAAAGAAAGGGTGCCCCAGGTTGAGACATTGCAAGGGTTGCTAAAAGAGGCCGAGAACTTAATCAACTCACGGCCTTTGACGCATGTTCCAATCGATTCCTACGAAGACGAGCCACTTACTCCAAATCATTTTTTGCTTGGGTGTGCAAATACTATGCAGACGCCGGCGATTGATGAAAAAAGAGTACGTCTAAAAAAGCAATGGCAGATTCGACAACAACTGATGCAAGTCTTCTGGAAAAGGTGGGTTCTAGAATATCTGCCAACTCTGACGCGACGGACGAAATGGTTCAGGAGAGTCGAGCCCCTTAAGGTGGGAGATGTTGTCATCATATGCGACGAGAACGAGAGCAGAGGGCAATGGAAGAAAGGAAAAATTATTGAAGTCAAAGCAGCCCCTGACGGACAAGTGCGATCAGCCACGGTCAAGACTATGAACGGAATACTGAGAAGACCGGCATCGAAATTGGCCGTATTAGACGTAATTGGTGAATCTTAGCCGCTGCTTCGATTCACGGGCGCCGGAATGTTACTGAAAGAATTTATATTTTAATTTCACCCCTTTTTAAAGTCAGTTAAAATTTAGTTTTTTACAACCCTGCTAAATGCAGCCCTCGATCGATATGTTATCGATTGGCTCACGAAGAGCGATACCATAAGTCGAAATCGTCTGGGGCGCCATTCTCATTTGATGTTCAAGACGATTGGTACGTATCCAATTAACAATAAGTTCGTTTTAAAAAAAATGTATTCCTATTCAGATAATAACACCACCCCCATACCAATCTGTCATAAATACTCGATGTGACAAGTGTTTTCTTATATCGAATTGGACGCCGGGAATCAACAACCTCGTTCTCAGAGATGGTAAGGCCTAGATGGTAAGGCCTAGAAAGAAAACGGGTTATTTATGAACCAATCGCAACTAAAATAAGCACAAGACAGTTTTTAGTATAAGTTTTTAATAACTCCAAATTTTATTGAAATCGGATGACTATATCATATAGCTTCCATAGGGCTAATCGGTCAAGAAATCCGATTTCTGTGCTTTTTTGTCAGAAAACGGGTTATTTTTGAACCAATCGCAACCAAAGTAAGCACATGACAGTTTTTAGTATAAGTTTTGAATAACTCCAAATTTTATTTAAATCGGATGACGATATCATATAGCTTCCATAGGGTTAATCGGTTAAAAAATTCGATTTCTGTGCTTTTTTGTCAAAAAACGGGTTATATATGAACCAATTCCAACCAAATTAAGCACAAGACCGTTTTTAGTATAAGTTTTTAATAACTCCAAATTTTATTGAAATCGGATGACTAAAAAATCCGGGTTATTTATGAACCAATCGCAACCAAAGACAGACAGTTTTTAGTATAAGTTTTGAATAACTCCAAATTTTATTGAAATCAGATGGCTATATCATATAGCTCCCATAGGGCTAATCGCACAAAAACTCCGATTTTTTGTTGTTTTTTTTTTTGTCAGAAATCGGGTTTTTTATGCACGAATCGTAACCAAAAATACCATATGATAGTTTCTTTTGTAATAACCCAAAAAGCGTAGTTTTAATCTAATCGGACTACCATAACATATAGTTTCCGTATGGCCTATTGGAAATGCAAAAATCGTTTTAACGTCGTAATTTCTTTGGTCTTAAAGATATCTCTATTAAATTTGAGAATAAGTCGTGCTTTAAGACACCAATCAATTGTGCAAAATTTAATCGAAATCAGATGGTATTTTTATTATTTTGTCAGAAATACTGATTTACGCTCCCTACAGGGTATCTCAAACACGGCTGCGCCCGAGTTTAACGTTCGATTTATGGTGTCTTTGGTCTCTGGTTCTCAGTTTCTTTACTAACATCGTTGTCGCTCAACAGTTTCTTCTTAACAGTTCTTCTTTAACGGTTTTGTTCGGGCCAGCCACAACAAATCGATCATAAATATTTTCGCATTTAAATATCTCGCTAAGCACTGTTAAAACTATAGTTAGTTCAATATGTACACACTATTAGCAGCATCATTGCGTTATTGCAGTGCCTACATTTGTTATCTTCTTTGTGCTTACTTTTGGTTAAGCTTACACATAAGTTCTCTTGTACGAGCTTTTATCTTGTTTCTATCTCGTTTTAGTATATTGCAAGCTAGGCAATCGGCCCAGCTTCAGCATAATCTATATTAGTTTTTGTTCGTTCGTTGGTACATGCAAGCAAGGTATTCGGCCAAGCTTCAGTATAAATAAAGGCTCTAAGTGAAGAACAATAAATTGTAAACGCTAATATAAAATACAAATAAATCGGACTTATAATTTTATGTACGAAATTTTATTCGGGAAACGGATTTGTCACCCTTTGTTTTGGCGCGAAGGAATTAAAAAATATTATATTCCTCAAAACAGGTTTCTTTACTAACCTTCCCCCCAATACTATTCATGTTTCCAAATGGCTCAACGAGGCCCGTTTCTTGTAGACCATTTAAATACTCTATTGTATACTTATGCATATTGTCCTTTGCGTGAACCTTCTCTTTGTATGAAATACTTGTTAACATATCTGAATTTATCTTTCCCCCGCAGGCGTTCATGAAATCTCTTCTAAGAACAACATCCTGATTCATAGACTCGTCGTTAACAATAATTAACTCAAAATTTATTTTTATTTTTTCATTTGATACAAAGAAAAATGGTTTACCAAATGTAATCTTACATAAGTTTCTGCTTTGTACTGAGACTTCTTCTGCGAGCATTGCGCTACTCAATGCCCTTAAATGCCGCAGGCATAACATGTACCTGCCACTCGCTTCGTCTTGCGGCAATCCCTTGCGAAGTGAGCCTTGGAATTACAGTTGAAGCATCGGACGTCAGATGTTGCATTCGCCTTACCCTTCACTGTATCCTTGTTTTTGTCCTTCCGTGCTTCTGGTAGGCGTACATCGCAGAAAGCCTGTTTCATCTGGTTTACTTCCGTGAATCGTTGAATTCGTGCTTCGTTGCGTAGATCTTCCGATGGTATTCCATCTATTAGCTGCTCCATTAATTCGTCGTCCTCCACCATCACGACTAGTGCCAGTGCCAACTTCTCTTCAAAATACTCGTAAAATCTTTCATTCGGGTGCCATTTCCGTTGCTCACACGCTCGCCTAGCCTCTAACTTGGACGTTTTGCTCCCAAAAACTGCAACAAGTTGCTCATTAAGGCTGTCAAAATTCTGAAGAATTCGGTGTGGTTCTGCATGAAGCCAACTTTGAGCATTTCCTTTGAGTTTGGAAACCAGCAGCATTCTCTTGTAATTTTCGCTCAGCTCGTACAGTTGCGAAATTCCTCTCATCTGATTGACCAAAATGCAAGCACACGATTTGCCGTCAAAATCGGGGGTTGTTTCTTTCGCGAGAGCGAACAACATAGCCCGCTCCTTTTGCTCTCTGCTCTCTTTGGCTGGTTGACTAGTTGATGCGCAATTGTCTCTGCGTTATTGTTGCTACCGTCGCGACCATTTTCTATAAAGGCGGCACCGACGCCACCGTTGTTGTTCTTTTTGACTGCCTCGTGCTGCTCCATTGCTGCTAGTTGTTGTGCTCGATCGTTTTTTTCTAGGAAAATTTGCTGCAGCATTATTCGGTTTGATTTCAACTCTTCTTGTAATTTTTGCACGATTCTGAGAACGTCGTTTTGTTGCGACGCGCCTGACTGGCGCCTGGAATTCGCTCTCTGAATTTCATCATCTTGTGAAATTTAGAACGTTGCGCTCTCTTTACCCGCTTGCGATTTTTTAGACTCTTTTCGAAGAAAAAGGAGTCTATTCACTTTGCTCTGATGTTTGTAACGCACAGAACCAAACATCGTAGACCCACAAAAGTTACATCTAGAATACTTAGAATCACTAGAGGAGTCGATATAGCCATGTCCGTCTGTCCGTCTGTCCGTCTGTACATATCTGATTTAATCCGTCAGTTTAAAAGCTATTTTGCTGAAACTTGGTATATAGCCTTCTTTTTTACCTAGGTAGTACACTAGTTTGAATCGGTCGGATCGGACCACTATATCATATAGCTGTCATACGAACCTAAATCGGTTTAGGCAATAACTCCCACATTTATATCCTCCACATTTATTATCCGATCCTGTTCAAATTTAGCACACATATGTTTTTTATAGCAATTAATATATAAACCAAAATTCGTAAGGATCGGACTACTATATCATATAGCTGCCATACGAACCTAAATCGGTTTAGGGAATAACTCGCACATTTATTGACTGATCTTTTCAAAACTCGGCTAACACGTTTTCTACATAAATATACGCGTTTGTGCTAAATTTTATTAAAATCGGACTACTATATCATATAGCTGTCATACAAATCGAAATCGGCCCTATTAACTGACCAACCCCGTTCATGTGATTTACGGCAGAAACAACTTCGAAAAGAGTCTGTAATCTTCGGCACCCCGAAGATAACGTTGGGATTTTTTTATTAGACTCTTTTCGAAGAAAAAGGAGTCTATTCACTTTGCTCTGATGTTTGTAACGCACAGAACCAAACATCGTAGACCCACAAAAGTTACATCTAGAATACTTAGAATCACTAGAGGAGTCGATATAGCCATGTCCGTCTGTCCGTCTGTCCGTCTGTACATATCTGATTTAATCCGTCAGTTTAAAAGCTATTTTGCTGAAACTTGGTATATAGCCTTCTTTTTTACCTAGGTAGTACACTAGTTTGAATCGGTCGGATCGGACCACTATATCATATAGCTGTCATACGAACCTAAATCGGTTTAGGCAATAACTCCCACATTTATTATCCGATCCTGTTCAAATTTAGCACACATATGTTTTTTATAGCAATTAATATATAAACCAAAATTCGTAAGGATCGGACTACTATATCATATAGCTGCCATACGAACCTAAATCGGTTTAGGGAATAACTCGCACATTTATTGACTGATCTTTTCAAAACTCGGCTAACACGTTTTCTACATAAATATACGCGTTTGTGCTAAATTTTATTAAAATCGGACTACTATATCATATAGCTGTCATACAAATCGAAATCGGCCCTATTAACTGACCAACCCCGTTCATGTGATTTACGGCAGAAACAACTTCGAAAAGAGTCTGTAATCTTCGGCACCCCGAAGATAACGTTGGGATTTTTTTATTAGACTCTTTTCGAAGAAAAAGGAGTCTATTCACTTTGCTCTGATGTTTGTAACGCACAGAACCAAACATCGTAGACCCACAAAAGTTACATCTAGAATACTTAGAATCACTAGAGGAGTCGATATAGCCATGTCCGTCTGTCCGTCTGTACATATCTGATTTAATCCGTCAGTTTAAAAGCTATTTTGCTGAAACTTGGTATATAGCCTTCTTTTTTACCTAGGTAGTACACTAGTTTGAATCGGTCGGATCGGACCACTATATCATATAGCTGTCATACGAACCTAAATCGGTTTAGGCAATAACTCCCACATTTATTATCCGATCCTGTTCAAATTTAGCACACATATGTTTTTTATAGCAATTAATATATAAACCAAAATTCGTAAGGATCGGACTACTATATCATATAGCTGCCATACGAACCTAAATCGGTTTAGGGAATAACTCGCACATTTATTGACTGATCTTTTCAAAACTCGGCTAACACGTTTTCTACATAAATATACGCGTTTGTGCTAAATTTTATTAAAATCGGACTACTATATCATATAGCTGTCATACAAATCGAAATCGGCCCTATTAACTGACCAACCCCGTTCATGTGATTTACGGCAGAAACAACTTCGAAAAGAGTCTGTAATCTTCGGCACCCCGAAGATAACGTTGGGATTTTTTTATTAGACTCTTTTCGAAGAAAAAGGAGTCTATTCACTTTGCTCTGATGTTTGTAACGCACAGAACCAAACATCGTAGACCCACAAAAGTTACATCTAGAATACTTAGAATCACTAGAGGAGTCGATATAGCCATGTCCGTCTGTCCGTCTGTCCGTCTGTACATATCTGATTTAATCCGTCAGTTTAAAAGCTATTTTGCTGAAACTTGGTATATAGCCTTCTTTTTTACCTAGGTAGTACACTAGTTTGAATCGGTCGGATCGGACCACTATATCATATAGCTGTCATACGAACCTAAATCGGTTTAGGCAATAACTCCCACATTTATTATCCGATCCTGTTCAAATTTAGCACACATATGTTTTTTATAGCAATTAATATATAAACCAAAATTCGTAAGGATCGGACTACTATATCATATAGCTGCCATACGAACCTAAATCGGTTTAGGGAATAACTCGCACATTTATTGACTGATCTTTTCAAAACTCGGCTAACACGTTTTCTACATAAATATACGCGTTTGTGCTAAATTTTATTAAAATCGGACTACTATATCATATAGCTGTCATACAAATCGAAATCGGCCCTATTAACTGACCAACCCCGTTCATGTGATTTACGGCAGAAACAACTTCGAAAAGAGTCTGTAATCTTCGGCACCCCGAAGATAACGTTGGGATTTTTTTATTAGACTCTTTTCGAAGAAAAAGGAGTCTATTCACTTTGCTCTGATGTTTGTAACGCACAGAACCAAACATCGTAGACCCACAAAAGTTACATCTAGAATACTTAGAATCACTAGAGGAGTCGATATAGCCATGTCCGTCTGTCCGTCTGTCCGTCTGTACATATCTGATTTAATCCGTCAGTTTAAAAGCTATTTTGCTGAAACTTGGTATATAGCCTTCTTTTTTACCTAGGTAGTACACTAGTTTGAATCGGTCGGATCGGACCACTATATCATATAGCTGTCATACGAACCTAAATCGGTTTAGGCAATAACTCCCACATTTATTATCCGATCCTGTTCAAATTTAGCACACATATGTTTTTTATAGCAATTAATATATAAACCAAAATTCGTAAGGATCGGACTACTATATCATATAGCTGCCATACGAACCTAAATCGGTTTAGGGAATAACTCGCACATTTATTGACTGATCTTTTCAAAACTCGGCTAACACGTTTTCTACATAAATATACGCGTTTGTGCTAAATTTTATTAAAATCGGACTACTATATCATATAGCTGTCATACAAATCGAAATCGGCCCTATTAACTGACCAACCCCGTTCATGTGATTTACGGCAGAAACAACTTCGAAAAGAGTCTGTAATCTTCGGCACCCCGAAGATAACGTTGGGATTTTTTTATTAGACTCTTTTCGAAGAAAAAGGAGTCTATTCACTTTGCTCTGATGTTTGTAACGCACAGAACCAAACATCGTAGACCCACAAAAGTTACATCTAGAATACTTAGAATCACTAGAGGAGTCGATATAGCCATGTCCGTCTGTCCGTCTGTCCGTCTGTACATATCTGATTTAATCCGTCAGTTTAAAAGCTATTTTGCTGAAACTTGGTATATAGCCTTCTTTTTTACCTAGGTAGTACACTAGTTTGAATCGGTCGGATCGGACCACTATATCATATAGCTGTCATACGAACCTAAATCGGTTTAGGCAATAACTCCCACATTTATTATCCGATCCTGTTCAAATTTAGCACACATATGTTTTTTATAGCAATTAATATATAAACCAAAATTCGTAAGGATCGGACTACTATATCATATAGCTGCCATACGAACCTAAATCGGTTTAGGGAATAACTCGCACATTTATTGACTGATCTTTTCAAAACTCGGCTAACACGTTTTCTACATAAATATACGCGTTTGTGCTAAATTTTATTAAAATCGGACTACTATATCATATAGCTGTCATACAAATCGAAATCGGCCCTATTAACTGACCAACCCCGTTCATGTGATTTACGGCAGAAACAACTTCGAAAAGAGTCTGTAATCTTCGGCACCCCGAAGATAACGTTGGGATTTTTTTATTAGACTCTTTTCGAAGAAAAAGGAGTCTATTCACTTTGCTCTGATGTTTGTAACGCACAGAACCAAACATCGTAGACCCACAAAAGTTACATCTAGAATACTTAGAATCACTAGAGGAGTCGATATAGCCATGTCCGTCTGTCCGTCTGTCCGTCTGTACATATCTGATTTAATCCGTCAGTTTAAAAGCTATTTTGCTGAAACTTGGTATATAGCCTTCTTTTTTACCTAGGTAGTACACTAGTTTGAATCGGTCGGATCGGACCACTATATCATATAGCTGTCATACGAACCTAAATCGGTTTAGGCAATAACTCCCACATTTATTATCCGATCCTGTTCAAATTTAGCACACATATGTTTTTTATAGCAATTAATATATAAACCAAAATTCGTAAGGATCGGACTACTATATCATATAGCTGCCATACGAACCTAAATCGGTTTAGGGAATAACTCGCACATTTATTGACTGATCTTTTCAAAACTCGGCTAACACGTTTTCTACATAAATATACGCGTTTGTGCTAAATTTTATTAAAATCGGACTACTATATCATATAGCTGTCATACAAATCGAAATCGGCCCTATTAACTGACCAACCCCGTTCATGTGATTTACGGCAGAAACAACTTCGAAAAGAGTCTGTAATCTTCGGCACCCCGAAGATAACGTTGGGATTTTTTTATTAGACTCTTTTCGAAGAAAAAGGAGTCTATTCACTTTGCTCTGATGTTTGTAACGCACAGAACCAAACATCGTAGACCCACAAAAGTTACATCTAGAATACTTAGAATCACTAGAGGAGTCGATATAGCCATGTCCGTCTGTCCGTCTGTCCGTCTGTACATATCTGATTTAATCCGTCAGTTTAAAAGCTATTTTGCTGAAACTTGGTATATAGCCTTCTTTTTTACCTAGGTAGTACACTAGTTTGAATCGGTCGGATCGGACCACTATATCATATAGCTGTCATACGAACCTAAATCGGTTTAGGCAATAACTCCCACATTTATTATCCGATCCTGTTCAAATTTAGCACACATATGTTTTTTATAGCAATTAATATATAAACCAAAATTCGTAAGGATCGGACTACTATATCATATAGCTGCCATACGAACCTAAATCGGTTTAGGGAATAACTCGCACATTTATTGACTGATCTTTTCAAA
>JBAMCM010000654.1:0-15387 GCA_037075145.1 Scaptodrosophila latifasciaeformis | reverse complement strand
CCGCGTTGACGTGGCGCTGAAAAACGCCTGGCGAATTGGAAAATCCGAAGGGTACCTTCAAAAACTGATATTGACCTCGGTGTGTCACAAACGACGTATATTTTCTGCTCGATTCAGAAACTGGTACGTGGAAATATCCGTTTTTCAAATCGATTGTACTGAATATATTTGCATCTTGCAGACGATCCAACTGATCCTCGATGAGCGGTAATGGGAAATGGTCCTTTACAATTACCTTGTTAATTCTACGATAATCTATACACAACCTTGCAGAACCATCGCGCTTTTTTACGAGTATTATGGGACTTGTAAACTCGGATGTTGACTCTTCAATTATGTCATTCTCAAGCCACTCCTCAATCTGTTCATCAACAACGTTTCCGAAAAAGCTAGTCTACGTGGACGTGAAAAAATAGGCGTCTCATCATTTAGCACAATACGCATTTCTACATTTGTTGTTTTTGTTTTGACTGGTTCATAGCTTGAAATTAGCTCACGCACCTCTTTCTTAGCATATTCGCTCGCATCTTTCAAATAACTCAAATAACTCATTATCCACTTCAACACAAATATTTAGAATATTTTGTTCGTCATTGATCTTATTTTTTCGCACTTGCAACCCATGACAATTAAAAACAATCTCTGCATGCAAACATAATTGTTCTCCGATAATTAATTTCATATCAAGGAATTTGATTGGTACTACACAAAAATCCAACACATAATCCTCTTCATCAATCAGAATTGTTTGTTTAAACTGTCCAATTGGTTTTATTTTATTAGAGTCGCGGTCACCACCGAATCCAACTAGGACAACATTGCAGCTCTCCAGCTTAGGCTTGCCAATATCATAATAAAAATCTTCCCGTATGATATTGAACTTACTGCCCGTATCGAATAACGCCGTACACTTCTTATTTGCAATATAAACTTCTTTGCTGGTCAAATCATTTTTAGAAATCAAACTGTGGGTATTCGTACTGAAAACATTTTTCTCAATTTTTGCGCACTCCTTAGAAATATGTCCATACTGATTATATTTGTAACACTTTCTGCCTTTCTCTTTATTCTGACAATTATTCACCACATGACCTTTTTCACCACAGTTGTAGCATTTCACTTCCTTTTTCGCGTCTTTGAATAGAATCTGATTTTTTCTGTCTTTTTCTTTCACACTGTTCTCGTTGCGCTTTGACTTGTCTTTCTCACTCTGATTTTCCTTTGCAATCATTGTTCCGAAATACTTTAGTTTGTCTTTAAATTGACTCATATTTTTTGCACCATATAATATTGTTTTGTTTATACTTTTTTCATCGATGTCGTCAATTAAATACTGTATGAAAGCGTCATCTTCAATTTTACCTCGAGAAGCAATATCTTTCATTTTATGAAAGTACTCAAAAACACACTCGTTGTTACCACGTTTCGTTCGCGCGAGTTGCTCGTGAATTAGCTTGCTGCTTACACTCGACTTAAATTCGGATAGCAATGCTAGTTTGAGAGAATTCCACGAATTTAAACCTCTCTCGCTCAACACAAACAGTTTTGCAATTCCCTTTAGCGCTTTTTTTGCGAACAAAAACTTCTGGAAGTCATTCCAATACATGAGCGTCGCCTGTTCTTCATATTCTTCTATCCATACTTCGACTGGAATAGTGTTAGTGCCATCATAACTGCGTATGCTCTCTTCTACGTCGCGAAAACTGATCGCAAAGCGTGGCGTCGGCATTCTGTCCTTTTCTGTAAAATCGTTGCGTCTGGTATTCATCTCTCCGTTCGGCGTCTGGAACATAACGTTTTCTGCTTCAACGTTTTTTTCAACGTCTGTTTCATCGTCTGTTTCGTCGTCTGTTTCGTCTTCGTCGACTTCGGGTGACGCCAGTAGACTGTTCATCTTCAAATTCCGAAAAATGTGTACATGTAAGTCTTCGTTTTTGTACCCTATGCCGAGCACATTGCATATTGAAACAAGGTCAGCCTGCGTCAGATTATTAACTGCGTATTCCCTCTTTGCACTATATCTGTGGTCGTTTTCGGCAAAATCGAAACCGGCAAATTCCCGTAATCTTTGACGATTATTTCTGTCTCCTTCATTCTCGAACACAAACTTATGCAGTGCCGCAATATTCCGTTTCTTGCTTGAGCGTAAGCTACCACTTATGAAATTATTTAAACACGACATTGTAGTAAAAAAAAAATTTCGACTGTATTATTTCCGTTACACCTTCAACTTTTGTTTAATGTCATCAATTTTGTTCACTTATGTTCAATACCGTTTACATTTGCTCTATTCCGTTCACGTTTGTTTTATCCCGTTCACATTTGCTCTATTCCGGACGGGCGCCCAAAATGTGGGGTTTTATTATAATAGTTTAAACTTTATTAGAATTTTAAAGCGAATAATATAAAGAATGTATAATCATCGTCGCCTCGCGGCTATGTCTTCACCGTCTTCTTTATTCCTCGAATTGTTGTCGTTCCCGGAGCCACACAGGCAGAGCGCACAGCCTCTTTCATCAACGAGCAAAACACAACTCTCTCTACCGTCGTACAGCACTTCGCTCTCGCAGCGTTGCGCTCTTGCATCTCGTTGATCACCGTCTTTGCGAATTCGCCACCTCGCCTATTCGCCACCTTTGTCATCTCTAACCGTTACTCTTCTTATGCTCGTTGTTCTTGTTATCGTCGTTGTCGTCATTGTCGTCGTTGTCATCGTTGTCATCGTTGCCGTCGTTGTCTAGGGATCAGCTGTTTCATACTAGTGGGAATTGGGTAAACAGCCAAACACCAATCCCACATATATAGCTATCGTACCCCCTAATTTGGCCCTATTTACCTACCAATCCCGTTCATGAGATTTAGGGCAGAAAAACTTCGAAAAGAGTTTGTAATCTTCGGCACGCCGAAGATAATGTTGTTTATACTCTTTTCGAAGAACAAAACTGTATATTGATTTTGCTCTGATGTTTGTAAAGCACAGAACTACTTACCGTAGACCCCCAAAATAAACATGTAGAATATAGCTATGTCCCCTGTTCGTCTGTTTCTATACAAACTAGTCTCTCAGTTTGAAAGCTATTTTGATGAAACTTGGTATAACAGGCCGCATCGTACCACTATATCATAAAGCCTCCAAGCGAACCTAAAACGGCTTAAGGAATAATTCGCACATTTACTGACTCATCTTTTTTAAACTCAGCACACACGTTTCTAAACCACGTTTCATAAACCATATAGTTATCGTACCAACCAAAACAGGGCCTACCAATCCCGTTCATGTGATTTACGGCAGAAAAAGCTTCGAAAAGAGTTTGTAATCTGTTCCTTTGAATCTATGCAAACTAGTCTCTCAGTTTGAAAGCTATTTTGATAAAACTTCGTATAACAGGCCGCATCGTACCACTATATCACAAAGCCTCCAAGCGAACCTAAAACGGCTTAAGGTATAATTCGCACATTTACTGACTCATCTTTTATAAACTCAGCACACACGTTACTAACATAAATATTCGGGTTTGTGCTGAATTTAATTGAAACCAGGCTACTAAAATATATAGCTATCGTACCAACCTAAATTGGCCCTATTTACCTACCAATCCCGTTCATGTGATTTACGGTAGAAAAAACTTCGAAAAGAGTTTGTAATCTTCTGGACGCCGAAGATAATTTTGTTTATACTCTTTTCGAAGAAAAAAACTGTATATTGATTTTGCTCTCATGTTTTGTGAAGCACAGAACTGCTTACCGTAGACCCCCAAACTTAACATGTAGAATATAGCTATGTCCCCTGTTCGTCTGTTTCATTTACTGACTCATCTTTTTTAAACTCAGCACACACATTTCTTAACCACGTTTGATGAACCATATAGTTATCGTACCAACCTAAACAGGGCCTACCAATCCCGTTCATGTGATTTACGGCAGAAAAAGCTTCGGAAAGAGTTTGTAATCTGTTCCTTTGATTCTATGCAAACTAGTCTCTCATGTTGTAAAGGTTCCAAGTTTAAAATGAATAGTCCAATTTATTTCCTTTTTACTTTAGGAGCTAGAGCTCCGGTTTATTCCAACTTTATTCTTTAGTTGCCTTTTTGATATTGATTTCAAAGGTCTTTTATAAAAGTGTACTTATGCTAATAATGCGCCTTGGCTGCTTAGTGAAGCCAGCAGAGAAACGGCTGCATTATGTATATGTCGCATCATTATTAGTCTTATTTTTATTTTCTATGTTCCATCTCTAATAAACATGTCATCTCTAATAAATAAAATTCGTATCGAGCTGTTCTTGTCTTCGTTTCTTTTTGATCGCGGTTCGCTGTGTTCTGTTATGCGAGTTTAACGGATTTTGCTCTGTTCTACATAGCCTCGGTTCGACGATGCGTTAGAGTGAGACAAATGCTTGTCCTGTGGTGAGTTCGGACCAGCATGTATCAAGCGAGATAGAGCGATGTTGAAATGTACACGAGGCACTTATGTTTGGAAACTCTGAGAAAGCAGACGCGTGAATATGTCGCAACCAAGGAAGTGTACGACTCGCGGGCGGAACGCGGCAACAGAGGACCCCGAAACAGTTAACTTTCCGACATCAGAAGTGGGATCGCCTCAGCCCCAAGCCATCACTGATGATCGCCTGTCCACAATTTTAGAAATGCAGCATCGTAATCTATTGGAAATTGTAAATGCCGTGAGGGGCTCGCAGACTACACAAGTAGTTGTACTACCCAAGTTCAACCCTGAGTCCGCCGGTTCAAGTGCAGCCACTTGGTGCTCTACAGTGGACCTTATTGTAGGAGAAAATCCTCTGGATGGCAGTGCTTTGCTCATGGCCTTAACCAAATCATTGGAGGGCAGTGCTTCTAATTGGCTGTCACAAATTTGTTTCGCCGGAATGACTTGGAGCCAATTCCAAGAAATGTTCCTTCAGCAGTATGAAGGCAATGAGACGCCAGCAGCAACAGTCTTTAATGTATTAAACGGGCGGCCAAACGACGGCGAATGTCTTGCGCTGTATGGTAGCCGATTAATAACAACACTTATGGCAAAATGGAAGTCTATGACCGCAGAAGAAATTGCAGTGTCTGTTGCCCTGGCACATGCTGCAAATATAGATGGTAGGCTGCAACGCACTGTGTTCACAACTACTGTCAAAACACGCAACGAGTTGCAGAACGAGCTAAGAGCGTTTTCGTATGGCAAGAGGAAGGACCATCCCGTTCCAGAAAATTCTACCAGCAAAAGAGCTCGCCTACACCCAAATGTTAAGTGCCACTTTTGTGGAAAAATTGGCCACAAGATAGCTGACTGCCGCTCCGTGAAAAACAACTTAAAGAATCAACAAGGATCTAGTTCGAGTATTGGGCGCTTATCTGACTCTAAACCTGGGTCAATTACTTGCTATAGATGTGGAAACCAGGGGCATATAGCGTCAGCTTGCCCTGCAAGACAATCGTTGTCAAACCAAACTAAAGCCGTCGAGAAGCGTGTCAACGTGTGTCACGTAGTCGAGCCAATTGGGACATTGATATCATCTGGTGAGTCGTATCCATTTTATTTCGACTCTGGAGCCGAATGCTCACTTGTAAGAGAATCTGTGTCCACCCAACTCTCGGGCACACGAATTAACAACATTGTAGTTTTAAAGGGTATCGGAAATAATACTGTTACTAGTACATTACAAATTTTGTCAAACGTAACAATAAGTGGTTACTGTCTCGAAGTGCTTTTTCACGTAATTCTTAATGATTGCATTAATTATAATATTATAATTGGACGCGAAATTTTAAGTCAGGGATTTAGTGCTACTATAACAATAGATAAAATAGAGTTATGTAAAACAAGGTCTGTGCAAACCCTATCTGCTTTGAGTAGTAGTTTTAGTCTTGAAAATGTTAATACCGAATTGTGTGGCGAGGATAGGAAAATCTTGGTAAATCTTTTGAATGAATTCTTTGACTCATTTATAGACGGTTTTCCCAAAAATCGTGTTACAACTGGCGAATTAGAAGTACGCTTAATTGATCCAATAAAAACTGTACACAGACGACCGTACCGACTTAGTATAGAGGAAAAACAAATTGTCCGAAACAAGGTTAATAAGCTGCTGTTAGCTAACATCATCCGTCCTAGCAGCTCACCGTTCGCCAGTCCAGTTTTACTCGTTAAAAAGAAAAATGGTTCTGATCGTCTTTGCGTGGATTACCGCGAACTAAATACAAACACAGTTGCAGAAAAATATCCCTTACCACTAATTAGTGACCAAATATCTAGGTTGCGTGGAGCAAGTTTCTTTAGTTGCTTGGATATGGCCAGCGGGTTTCATTAGATACCTATTCACGCAAATTCAATTCAACGCACGGCTTTTGTGACACCTGACGGCCAATTCGAATTTCTAACTATGCCCTTCGGGTTAAAGAATGCCCCATCCGTGTTCCAGCGTGCAGTTATGAAAGCTTTGGGTGAGCTTGCCCATTCTTACGTTATCGTTTATATGGACGATATAATGATTATCGCAGAAACAAAAGAAGAAGCTTTTGTAAGGTTAAGGACAGTTTTGAAAATATTATCGCAGGCTGGGTTTTCTTTTAATATCGGAAAATTGCCAATCGAACTCCACCCCATACCAAAAGTAGAAATTCCATGGCACACGATCCATATAGATATTACGGGAAAATTAAACGGCAAGAGGGATCAAAAGGAATATATTATCGTTCTGATTGACGCGTTTACAAAGTTTGTTTGTTTGCACCACACGGTAAACATTAATAGTGAGAGTTGTATAGACGCCTTGAAGGCGTCAATCTCCGTATTCGGTGTACCAACACGATCATTGCAGATCAGGGTAAATGCTTTACAGGCTCTTGTTTCAGTGAATTCTGTTCCATGCAAAAAATTCAACTACACTTAATTGCAACAGGGGCTAGTCGTGCCAATGGACAGGTATAACGCGTTATGAGTGTGCTTAAACGCATGCTTACGGCTGTAGAGAGCAGCCATCGTTCTTGGCAAGATGCCTTAGGAGAGATACAACTAGCTATAAATTGTACTACAAATCGCATAACGAAAGCCAGTCCTCTTGAATTACTAATCGGAAAAGAATGTAGACCATTTAATATGTTACCAATATGTGAACAAGTTAATAAAGTCGATGTAAATATTATAACAAATATCGCGAGAGAAAATATTAAAAAGAACGCCTTGTATGAAAAAACTAGATTCGATAAGCACAAAGCCAAATTTGATAACTTTAGTGTTGGCGATTATGTTTTACTTAAGAACGAAGAAAGGCACCAAACAAAATTAGACCAAAAGTATAAAGGACCTTTCCTTGTGACAGAGGTACTTGAGGGAGATCGTTATATTTTAAAATCTTTAACTAATAAGCGGACTTATAAGTACCCACATGAAGCTTTGCGCAGTATGCCAACAGAGGAGATCCCCAAAGAGTTAGATCTATGTGACGATCATGAAAACGTTGAAAGAGACGTTAGAAATCCCTTGGTGGATTCCAATGTGGATGAAAACGTTGAAAGAGACGTTAGAAATCCGTTGGTGGATGCCAATGTGAGCGGAAAGTTACTGAGTTGTTTGAAGACTCAAGTGAATGAGAGGCATTGATGGATTTCAATGCGAGATTGGGGACACATGAAACGTCGCCAAGTTGCCAGTGCTAGTAGGTACACGTGTTACTGTGTTGACTTATTTGATGTCTGGTGACTGGCGGCGTGGCAGGTTGAATTGTCCTAGTGTGTTGCTAATAATAACAAACGATCTTCTTGGTACTTCTGTCACTCGAGTTGGTCAATAACAAGAAAAAAAAAATAAAAAAAAAAAAAAGAGAACCTTTACTAATACTCTGAATTACGTTTAATGTTATCTTTCTAGATTAAACTTGTTTAATTTTAAAACTTATATTACACACGAGGACGTGTGCTGGTCAGGAAGGCCGTGTCGCATCATTATTAGTCTTATTTTTATTTTCTATGTTCCATCTCTAATAAACATGTCATCTCTAATAAATAAAATTCGTATCGAGCTGTTCTTGTCTTCGTTTCTTTTTGATCGCGGTTCGCTGTGTTCCGTTATGCGAGTTTAACGGATTTTGCTCTGTTCTAAATAGCCTCGGCTCGACGATGCGTTAGAGTGAGACAAATGCTTGTCCTGTGGTGAGTTCGGACCAGCATGTATCAAGCGAGATAGAGCGATGTTGAAATGTACACGAGGCACTTATGTTTGGAAACTCTGAGAAAGCAGACGCGTGAATATGTCGCAACCGAGAAAGTGTACGACTCGCGGGCGGAACGCGGCAACAGAGGACCCCGAAACAGTTAACTTTCCGACATATACATATGTTGTAAATATGTATTGTATTATGTATAAAGAGAATTCAAATTAAATGTTGAGAGAGCATGCCATGCGTACATTCTTACGTAAGTGTTTGGTTACCACACACAGTTTCAGTGTGGCTTATAAGTGGGTGATCATATTACACTTGCACTTGAATATAATTGTTTACGTTAGCACTGCCAATGTGTTTGCAGTTATTTCTGATTGATTAATGTCATTGTACTTTAGTACAGTAGACACTCGCTATGTATGCATACCATATCTCCCTCCTTTTGAAAAATAACGCAACCTAGTGTAGTTATTTGACTTTAATTATTTAAAAAAAAATTTTTCTTTTTTTTTTTAATTCGTGATGTCAATTATGAATAAAAAATCTTAAGTCTGTCTTTATGTACTAATTGTTGTTTGTTTTTATTATTTGATATTATTATATTGTCTCTTTCTTCTCTCTTTTCTACCTTATAGGGTCCCGTATATTTAAAATCTAGTTTATGTCCTACTTCATTTCTCAATAAAACTTTATCTCCTACTGATATTTCTATATTTTGTATATTTAAATCTTATTTTTCTTTATTGTTTTTCTTATGATCTTCAAGCATAGTTCTAGCTCTTTATATGCTCCTTCTAATCTATATTATAAATTGGTTCTATTCTAGTAATGTTTTTAAAATATTTTGGCAAATTATTTATTCTTCCAAATACTAATTCGTATGGACAATAATTATGTACCATAGAGGGAGTTGTGTTAAAACAAAAAGTGAAATATTGGAGCCACACGTCCCAATCGGTTTTATCAACAGATATGTAAGATCGTATGTACTCGTTTAAAGATTTATGACTTCTTTCTACAACTCCTACTGTTTGATGGTGGTTTGCAGTGGATGTTATATTTTTGATTTTTAAATATTTGCATAAGTCTGTAATTATCGAATTCTTATACTCCGTACCCATGTCCGTAATGAATGTCTTCATCGGACCGTAGGTCAAAATAAAAGATTCGAAAATCGCTTTAGCGTCTGTATTTGCACTTTTGTTCGGAATTGGAATAGCTACCAAATATTTAGTTAAGTCACAAATGAGGGTCACTGCATATTCGTTACCATTATCAGATTTTGGTAGGGGACCTATAGTGTCAACCACTACTCTATCGAAAGCATGTTCAGGGGTATTAGTTATAATCATTGGGGTCTTTGCTGCTTAGTTAATTTGATTTTTGGCATTTTTCACATTTTTTTAATGTAGTCTGTTATTTGTTTAGACATTCCTTTCCAAAAATAATGTCTTTTGACCTTGGCCAAGGTTTTTGAAATGCCTGTATGACCTCCTTGTAATGGATCATCATGTAATGTAGACAAGATTGCTTCTTTTTCTTTTTCATTATTCACTAGGGTCACCGGGTTGAGTAGCGCTACTCTTAAGTTCTTTAATATTTTATTGCCCGTTTCTTTGAAACTATTTATTGAATTGAATTCAAAAATATTATCCCACGGTGCCAATTTAAATTGACTGATTTTGTATATACCGGCCTGCTTTTCAAGCCTTTGAAAAAATTGATCTAAATAAAAAACTCCATTAGTATATAAATCATCAACATTATATCTTGTAGTAATTTTCTTTCCATGTTTGAATAAACATATCATATTTTTTACTTGCAAGGTCACTACTTTACGTACCTCGTCATTATTGATGACGTGGTATACGTTGGGCATTGAAGCTTTTTCTATTGATTGCTTATGCAATTCCGAATTATTTATTTCTCCTGCGCAGTATTTTTGTCTACTTTGAAATCGTGTAGTGACTTTTATTATATTTCCGGTAATTTCTTTCAATTCTTTGATGGTTATTCTAGATAACGCATCAGCAATATAATTATCTTTACCTCTCAGATACTCAACTGTAAAATTATATTCCTCCAATTCAAGTCTCATACGAGTTAACTTTGAGCTCGGGTTAGTCATAGAAAACAAAAAAATCAACGGTCTATGATCTGTTTTAACTGTGAAATGTTTACCGTAAATATAGGGTCTAAAATGGGTTATTGCCCAATGTATTGCCGCTAACTCCTGCTCGGTTGTACTCTTATTACTCTCGCCCTTGGTAAATGCTCTGGACGCATATGCAACCGACAGCTGGTGGTCATTATGATTTTGGGATAAAACTGCACCGCATGCCATTCTGCTCGCGTCCGTTGTAATACAAAATTCTTTACTAAAATCAGGGTATTGCAAGAGAGTAGGTTCCATCAGTTTAGATTTTAAATGTAAAAATGATTTTTGACAGTCTTATGTCCATTCAAAGGGAACATTCTTTTTACATAACCTAGTTATGTGCCGTGAATAGTCGGCGAAGTTTTTAATAAATCTCCTATAGTAATTACAAAATGCTGCAAAACGCCTTGCACTATCTGCGTCATGAGGAACTAGGTAGTTTTGGATAACATCGAATTTCTTGTCATCTGGCAATAATCCTTTATCCGTGCATTTATGTCTCAAAAAGGTGACTTCACCCGTAAAGAATGAACATTTTTGAGGATGCAGTTTGAGATTGTGTTTCCTGCATTTGTCAAAGACATCCGTTAAGTTCCTAATCATATGGTTTTCGGAACATCCTATGACTATCAGATCATCCATATATAGAAATGCTTGCATTGCCTCGAGGCCAGAAAATGCAATTGTCATCATTCTTTGGAATGAATTAGGCGCTACTTTCAAACCAAACGGTAATCGCGTGAAACGATATGAACCATTTGTTGTTGAAAATGAAGTTAGATTTCTTTAACTTTTTTCTAGTTAAATTTGGTGAAAACCTGACATAAAGTCAAGGCATGAAAAATATTTGGCTCGACCTAGTTGATCCAAGATGTCATGAATTCTGAGGAGTGGAAATTTATCGGACAACAGTTTTTTATTGATTTGACGATAGTCAATTACTAACCCCCATTTCTTTTTTTCTGAGTCTGGGAGAGATTTCTTCGGTACTAACAAATGTGGGCTATTATATTCTGATACTGATGGTTCCACGATTCTATCATCGATCAACTTTTGTACTTGTGCTTGAATTTCATCTTTCTGGCTATGAGGATTTCTATAATTTTTTATATATACTGGTTCATCGTCTTTCAATCTCAGTTTCTGCTTATAAAAATTGTTTGCTGTTATTGGTTCTGTTGTCAGACCAAATATATCTGTATATTTACTACATAGTTTTTTTCAATTGTGTTTTAAACTGTGGGGGGAAATTTTTCGATAATTGGGACATGACAGTTTGTTCTCTTGTTTCTTTATTAGTTTCGACCAAAAAAAACATTCTGTGATGTTGAAATGGTATTTGCGATATAAACGCCTCTTTGTATTTCTTGGTTTAATATTAATATATTTTTATCTTCAATTGACTTGAATTCAATTGAAGTCATATTAATTTTTCTAACTATTTGAGAATGTGCTGGCAATAATAATTTGTTACTGTTATGTTATGGGAACATAAATCGAAAAATTTAAATTGTTTGGTCTCAAAATGATCCAATCTTCTGTGGGTTTGAAATCTAATTGGCAATTAAACTTTTTTATAAAATCAATTCCTATTATACCATCACATGGTATTGGAAATTGTTCTTCAACTATATGAAAATTATGTGGGATTATGTATTTGTCCGTCTGTATTTCTATGGGTTTGAAATCTAATTGGCAATTAAACTTTTTTATTAAATCAATTCCTATTATACCATCACATGGTATTGGAAATTGTTCTTCAACTATATGAAAATTATGTGGGATTATGTATTTGTCCGTCTGTATTTCAATTGACGTTAAGCCTTTCGACTTAACAATCTCTTTACTGTCACTCTGTATGTAGTAATCTTCGGTTTCTTTTAAAATTGAAATGTCTGCCCTTGTCTCAACTAAGAAAACTAATCTTTTTCCTGTTGCCACATTATCAAATGAAATGAATATATTTATACTGAGATTGATGGAATAAACCTTTCCTTCATTTAAGGCTGAGCGTCTGAGGGTTGCTGGGAGTTTCCCGAATTATTCTGGGCTACTATCACATTGCTATTGGTTGTTTCGGTTACCTCTATAAAAGTTACCTCGACCTCTATAATTATTACCATTATTTTGGTTATAATTATTGTTGTTATTGCCGTTATTATTGTAATTGTTATTTCTGTTGTAGTAACGCCCATTGCCTATGCCGCGACCGTTACCTCTATAATCATTACCACGGTTAGGGTTATCTCTTTTGGAATACATTACTGTATTCACATTTCCTGTAACCCTTGTGCTAGTCCGTAAGTACGCATTTATGGCTAATTCCTTAGTTGTGCGCACATTGGATTCCAACACGTTCTTTATACTTTCGTGTTCGGCTCTATTTATCATTGTATCAAACGCTTCTGTAGTGCTTAAAGTTTTAGCTTGTTCAACTGGTATGCCTTCGTCTATATACGATGCTTCAAGAAGCTTTCGCAAACTATCGATTTCGGCAGTGAACTGGGTCGCTGTTTTACCTCTATGTTGGACTGTGGCCATCCTAGCTTTTACGTTTTGCGATGTCTCGCCAACAATTTCTTTTTGCAACTTGCTAATAATTCCTCAGATTGTCTGTTCATCCTCGACTAAATACGAGGCTGTACCGACAATTTTTTGTTTAATGGTCTCTACTGGAATTTCCTCAAACGATCCTTTACCCATTTCAACTATCCTGAGTGCCCTTATGAAGCGCCGAAGATAGATCTTCTGACCATCGAAGTCTGGCACTGAATTTGACACTTCTCTATGATAAGCTCTGATTTCGTCTGGAGTATTCGCCATTGTTATTTGTGAGGGGGCTATTACGGGGTAAGGAATTTTTTGGGTACTTGTTCCTGGTTCTATTTCAGACTCGACCTCTTCTTCCTGTGTCAGCTCTGGTAACTGTATTACTGCTGGTATTGTTAGATCGTGAAGATCTTCTTCTTTGAATTCTGTCTCTGAATCACTTAAAGATTCTTGTGTAGATTTTATACTTGTCCCTACTGATGATGGTGAATTTAGAACTGTGGGTATTGAAATATCCAAATCAAACTTTTCCTTTATTTGAATCAAATTTGTTCGTAATTTTATTAAAATTTTGGATACTACAGTCCACTGTTGTTTATTCAGTTTTCCTCTCTGACTATATATTAATTCTCTTGCCTGGTTGAAACATTTTACTAAAATCTCTGCATGTTTATTTAACGTTGCTGCCTGAATGGGCCTATTTTGAGACAAGCATTTATAAGATTTATTAAATTGTTCTTTTATTTCATTTATATTGGCAATAAAAATTTGCCAATCCATATTTAATTGAAATCATTTTTGTGTATATATTTATTTAATTTTTTTTTTTTTTTTTTTTTGAGAGTAAGTCAAAAGAAATTTTTTTTATCTAATTCACATCATTAATTACAAACGTTAAAACAATTAATCATTAATTGTTTCTAAGTGTTGTGTCTTGGCAAAGATCAGAATTCAAAGTAAGTTTTATTCGCTCATTAATATAGTTCCATAACATAGTTCATTTACAACGTTCATACATTCTCGTTCATTCACATGTTCTTATAAAATACAAATTACATACTAAATAATGATACCGATATATATTTGAATACAGAAATATCGAGATCTCACATGCTTCCCTTTAAGTGTATTTTTTATTTATGCATCTATTATGCAGTTTGTACATTTTTATGAGTACGTTTACTAGCATAAGACTGAAAATTGCTATAAGTATAGCTGTAATATAACTTAAGTTAGTTGATTCTATTTCTACTCTATTTATGACATTTGCAGTGGAATCCACTGTTTTGGTGTCAACTAAACCCATTTTGGGGAGAATATCGTAATATTATTTACTAGTGTCTTCTATATTGATTACTTCACACATTAAGTTTTTCTACCTATATTCTCGCATAGCTTTACAGGCTATACTGCTCATCGGGCAGAGGTGTTTCCGCTCAATGTTACAACATTTTTTATAATTAATAAAAAAAAATATGCATCGCAGTGCAATAATAAAAAAAAATGCAACGCAGTGCAAAGGTTAAATGAAATTTCGCTTTCGGGCAGGAGCATCCAACGAAGCGCTATCTGTAGTTGGTCTTCTGTGCCCTTTGTGGTACTATCTAACCCTGGGCCTATGGGCTCAGGGGGTGCCGGTGCTGGATGTTGCACAGGCTTTTTTCCGGGTGCAACTCGTGCACGTATATTCACAATGCGGGCTCCATGGTCCCTCGCAGTCTGGTGGACATAGCTTCTTATATTTTGGAACGATTGCTCTGGGTGGCGGGATGATTTTATTAATATTTGTGTTTGATAGAGGTCTTATATCTGAGTGAGTTGGACACTGGGTTTTATTTTGCGCTTTAGATAAATAATCTTGCAAAAAATCGAGTTCTAATTGTAATTTTTGAGCTGTCGACCATGCCGGTGGTGGCGTTCGAGTATATAGCAGCCACCTTAGGTGTGCTATTCTCGATTTTATTTTATGTTTTTCACCCACGCGTTTTTTGCCCATGCCACACTCTACTCACTCAGTAGTGGTGGCCAAATATGTAGTTGATGCCCTCCACTCGTCCAGAAAAAAATTTGCCAACTTTCCCTTTTGTTTTTCCAATCGATCCTCTTTAGATTAGACGTCCTGTCACGGTCGCCATATAGTAAGGTTCCATGTTTAAATGATAAGTCCAAATTATCTCTTTTTCAAAAGTGTACTTAGGCTAATAATGCGCCTTGACTGCTTGGTGAAGCCAGCAGAGGAACGGCTGCATTATGTATACATATGTTGTAAATATGTATTGTATTATGTAGAACGAGAATTCAAATTAAATGTTGAGAGAGCATGCCATGCGCAAATTCTTACGTAAGTGTTTGGTTACCACACACAGTTTTAGTGTGGCTTCTAAGTGGGTGAGCATGTTACACTTTTGCACTTGAATATAATTGTTTACATTAGCACTGCCAATGTGTTTGCAGTTATTTTTGATTGATTAATGTCATTGTACTTTAGTACAGTAGACACTCGCTATGT
>JBAMCM010000653.1:0-26779 GCA_037075145.1 Scaptodrosophila latifasciaeformis | reverse complement strand
TTATAATTTAAACTAACTTTATTAACTACTTGATTTCCACTTCTAATGACTCTTTGTTCACCATAAAATTTCATAAAAATTATTCGAGGATGATAGGATAAAGGAATCTGTATCCATATAAATTATTTTAGGCGAGGGTTGCTGCTTGCATAGGAAATTATAATAGAAGTCATGCATTAAAGCTTTAGACAGTTCTAGAACTGACACTCCAATATAAATTGGCTTATCATAAAAGATTTCCAATTTATTAAGTTCAATTGCAGCTAAGTCATTTTCAAAAAGTTCAACACTATGGAACTGTCTAAAACCTTGGGAATTACGTGTAGACTCGTACCTTCGCACCAGTCTCACATCTCGCCTCTTCTCTACATTTTCCATGGTTTTTCCATAAACAGCATTATTCATTAATTTAAAAAATTTTTTTCAAAATCATTGTTCGGATTTTTTCTGCAATTTGTATTTAAAATAATATATGTTTTTAACCAAAATTCCTGTTTGAAAGTTAAAACTCGGTGAATTTTTTTTTAAATCAACCCCTGTTGAATTGCTAATTGCAATTGTTTTAAATGAATAATATATATATTTTTTTATTTTCCAAGTCTGCTATTAGTTTTATTTGTTTTCCCCCAGGTGGTATTTTCAATTCCAAAAGTGATCTTAAGTCCTCTCCACAAAGTTTAAAAAACTCATTTGCGCATATTATATTTGTGGCATCAGTGTAGATGCGATAAATTTTGCATGGAAACTTATTGGTTGCCGGTGAAATTATCATAATATTTTTATTGCTGCTCAACTGCTGACATTATGCATCTCTATGTGCAATCGTCCTTTGGTGTATTTTAAATAATGATGGTGGAACTGTGATATTACAAACGGTGCAATTGATTTCATTGTCATTTCTTTTTATTTTCTTGGGGGCCTGCATTACTTCAAATGCATTGCGAGGACCAGTACAAGTTTCAATTTTCTTCTGCATTGATCGCATGCAATCAGAGACACTTTAGGTGATGCGTTACGTGGTCCTTTACACTTATTATAGTGTTTAGCAAATTCCGAGGTGGAGTTGGTTAATTGAGCGATAGTGGCACTGGCAAAGCGGTTGATGAGCTGGCGAAGCGGCTGATGCTGGATCTGATGAGCTGGCGGTTGATGAGCTGGCGAAACGGATGAGCTGGCGGAGCGGTTGATGCCGGATCTGATGAGCTGGCAGGAGCTGGCGAAGGAGCTGGTGAAACAGGCGATACTGGTACTGGTGGGTCGGAAGTCGAGCGGGTATAGGCGATGAGCAGGCGATGCTTAGAATGTCTAAAGTAAGACTGTGCTCTCACTTTCTTTCGTTGCTCTATGCTCGAAGTCCAATACGGTTAGTAGGTAAAAAACTACTTCGTAAAGGGACATAATGCTTGTGACCTTAGCACTCATAAAATAGAAAATTTATGGCCATAGATTTGAAAAGTCCAAATGAAATAGGTCAAAAAACATTGGGCGAGCATACTTGAGTACTGCAGGTAGAGAGTTAGCCGTAGCTGGAGCTCACAAGTAGTTAGTATATGGGTCCCCGAAACCTCTTGAATGTGAAAATTAAAAAAATCGAGTGCTAATCGTCACTAACCCCCCACCAGCAACCCAAAAGCAACAGCGAGGCGCGCCGATTTTTTTTTTTTTAGACTCTTTTCGAAGAAAAAGGAGTCTATTCACTTTGCTCTGATGTTTGTAACGCACAGAACCAAACATCGTAGACCCACAAAAGTTACATCTAGAATACTTAGAATCACTAGAGGAGTCGATATAGCCATGTCCGTCTGTCCGTCTGTCCGTCTGTTTCTATGCGATTTACTCCGTCGTCTTAAAAGCTATTTTGCTGAAACTTGATATTTAGCCTTCTTTTTTACCTAGGTAGTACACGAGTTTGAATCGGTCGGATCGGACTACTATATCATATAGCTGCCATACGAACGTAAATCGGTTGAGGGAATAACTCGCACATTTATAGACTGATCTTTTCAAAACTCGGCTAACACGTTTTCTACATAAATATACGCGTTTGTGCTAAATTTTATTAAAATCGGACTACTATATCATATAGCTGTCATACAAATCGAAATCGGCCCTATTAACTGACCAACCCCGTTCATGTGATTTTCGGCAGAAACAACTTCGAAAAGAGTCTGTAATCTTCGGCACCCCGAAGATAACGTTGGGATTTTTTTTTTGGAAATGGTTTTTTTTTTTTCAAAAATCAAATGCATTAGGGTAGTAGAATATATATGAGTGACGAATATAGCTTACTCACCTGCACACACAAAATCCTTTTCCTATCTTTTCAACTATTACGTTGAACTGTTTAGAGATATGAGCAATAGATGGCACATAGCCCTCCCTTCAATAATATCTATAGAGCATTTCATGCATTATCGATCTCATACCTCACAACGCCATCTGTTATTCTTTCAAAAATATAATTTTCATTGCATACTTTTGATATCCTCTGAAAAGCCATCTATCCTTGTTATCCTCTGAAATGCCATCTATCCTTGTGATCCTCTGAAACGCCATCTATCCTTGTCCACATGTATTTACCGATCGTACCAACATTGACTAACCATAATATTTGTATGGATACAGTTAAGTACACAACCTTCTTTGCTCATATGCACTTGCTTGTTATCCTCTGAAACGCCATCTATCCTTGTCCACATGTATTTACCGATCGTACCAACATTGACTAACCATAATATTTGTATGGATACAGTTTAGTACACAACCTTCTTTGCTCATATGCTCTTGCTTGTTATCCTCTGAAACGCCATCTATCCTTGTGATCCTCTGAAACGCCATCTATCCTTGTCCACATATATTTAGCGATCGTACCAACATTGACTAACCATAATATTTGTATGGATACAGTTAAGTACACAACCTTCTTTGCTCATATGCACCATAATATTTGTATGGATACAGTTAAGTACACAACCTTCTTTGCTCATATGGACTTGCTTGTTATCCTCTGAAACGCCATCTATCCTTGTGATCCTCTGAAACGCCATCTATCATTGTCCACATGTATTTACCGATCGTACCAACATTGATTAACCATAATATTTGTATGGATACAGTTAAGTACACAACCTTCTTTGCTCATATGCACTTGCTTGTTATCCTCTGAAACGCCATCTATCCTTGTCCACATGTATTTACCGATCGTACCAACATTGACTAACCATAATATTTGTATGGATACAGTTAAGTACACAACCTTCTTTGCTCATATGCACTTGCTTGTTATCCTCTGAAACGCCATCTATCCTTGTGATCCTCTGAAACGCCATCTATCCTTGACCACATGTATTTACCGATCGTACCAACATTGACTAAGCATAATATTTGCATGGATACAGTTAAGTACGCAACCTTCTTTGCTCATATGCACTTGCTTGTTATCCTCTGAAACGCCATCTATCCTTGTGATCCTCTGAAATGCCATCTATCCTTGTCCACATGTATTTACCGATCGTACCAACATTGACTAACCATAATATTTGTATGGATACAGTTAAGTACACAACCTTCTTTGCTCATAAGCACTTGCTTGTTATCCTCTGAAACGCCATCTATCCTTGTCCACATGTATTTAGCGATCGTACCAACATTGACTAACCATAATATTTGTATGGATACAGTTAAGTACACAACCTTCTTTGCTCATATGCACTTGCTTGTTATCCTCTGAAACGCCATCTATCCTTGTGATCCTCTGAAACGCCATCTATCCTTGTCCACATGTATTTACCGATCGTACCAACATTGACTAACCATAATATTTGTATCGATACAGTTAAGTACACAACCTTCTTTGCTCATATGCACTTGCTTGTTATTCTCTGAAACGCCATCTATCCTTGTCCACATGTATTTAGCGATCGTACCAACATTGACTAACCATAATATTTGTATGGATACAGTTAAGTACACAACCTTCTTTGCTCATATGCACTTGCTTGTTATCCTCTGAAACGCCATCTATCCTTGTGAACGTCTGAAACGCTATCTATCCTTGTACACATGTATTTACCGATCGTACCAACATTGACTAACCATAATATTTGTATGGATACAGTTAAGTACACAACCTTCTTTGCTCATATGCACTTGCTTGTTATCCTCTGAAACGCCATCTATCCTTGTGATCCTCTGAAACGCCATCTATCCTTGTCCACATGTATTTACCGATCATACCAACATTGACTAACCATAATATTTGTATGGATACAGTTAAGTACACAACCTTCTTTGCTCATATGCACTTGCTTGTTATCCTCTGAAACGCCATCTATCCTTGTGATCCTCGGAAACGCCATCTATCCTTGTCCACATGTATTTACCAATCGTACCAACATTGACTAACCATAATATTTGTATCGATACAGTTAAGTACACAACCTTCTTTGCTCATATGCACTTGCTTGTTATCCTCTGAAACGCCATCTATCCTTATGATCCTCTGAAACCCCATGTGTGCTTGTCCACATGTATTTACCGATCGTACCAATATTGACTAACCATAATATTTGTATGGATACAGTTAAATACACAACCTTCTTTGCTCATATGCACTTGCTTGTTATCCTCTGAAACGCCATCTATCCTTGTGATCCTCTGAAACGCCATCTATCCTTGTCCACATGTATTTAGCGATCGTACCAACATTGACTAATCATAATATTTGTATGGAAACAGTTAAGTACACAAGCTTCTTTGCTCATATGCACTTGCTTGTTATCCTCTGAAACGCCATCTATCCTTGTGATCCTCTGAAACGCCATTTATCCTTGTCCACATGTATTTACCTATCGTACCAACATTGACTAACCATAATATTTGTATGGATACAGTTAATTACACAACCTTCTTTGCTCATATGCACTTGCTTGTGATCCTCTGAAACGCCATCTATCCTTGTGATCCTCTGAAACGCCATCTATCCTTATCCACATGTATTTACCGATCGTACCAACATTGTCTAACCATAATATTTGTATCGATACAGTTAAGTACACAACCTTCTTTGCTCATATGCACTTGCTTGTTATCCTCTGAAACGCCATCTATCCTTGTGATCCTCTGAAACGCCATGTATCCTTGTCCACATGTATTTACCGATCGTACCAATATTGACTAACCATAATATTTGTATGGATACAGTTAAGTACACAACCTTCTTTGCTCATATGCACTAGCTTGTTATCCTCTGAAACGCCATCTATCCTTGTGATCCTCTGAAACGCCATTTATCCTTGTCCACATGTATTTACCGATCGTACCAACATTGACTAACCATAATATTTGTATGGATACAGTTAAGTACACAACCTTCTTTGCTCATATGCACTTGCTTGTTATCCTCTGAAACGCCATCTATCCTTGTGATCCTCTGAAACGCCATCTATCCTTGTCCACATGTATTTACCGATCGTACCAACATTGACTAACCATAATATTTGTATGGATACAGTTAAGTACACAACCTTCTTTGCTCATATGCACTTGCTTGTTATCCTCTGAAACGCCATCTATCCTTGTGATCCTCTGAAACGCCATGTATCCTTGCCCACATGTATTTACCGATCGTACCAACATTGACTAACCATAATATTTGTTTGGATACAGTTAAGTACACAACCTTCTTTGCTCATATGCACTTGCTTGTTATCCTCTGAAACACCATCTATCCTTGTGATCCTCTGAAACGCCATCTATCCTTATCCACATGTATTTACCGATCGTACCAACATTGACTAACCATAATATTTGTATGGATACAGTTAAGTACACAACCTTCTTTGCTCATATGCACTTGCTTGGTATCCTCTGAAATGCCATCTATCCTTGTGATCCTCTGAAACGCCAGCTATCCTTGTCCACATGTATTTACCGATCGTACCAACATTGACTAACCATAATATTTGTATGGATACAGTTAAGTACACAACCTTCATTGCTCATATGCACTTGCTTGTTATCCTCTGAAACGCCATCTATCCTTGTGATCCTCTGAAACGCCATCTATCCTTGTCCACATGTATTTACCGATCGTACCAACATTGACTAACCATAATATTTGTATGGATACAGTTAAGTACACAACCTTCTTTGCTCATATGCACTTGCTTGTTATTCTCTGAAACGCCATCTATCCGTGTGATCCTCTGAAACGCCATCTATCCTTGTCCACATGTATTTACCGATCGTACCAACATTGACTAACCATAATATTTGTATGGATACAGTTAAGTACACAACCTTCTTTGCTCATATGCACTTGCATGTTATCCTCTGAAACGCCATCTATCCTTGTGATCCTCTGAAACGCCATCTATCCTTGTCCACATGTATTTACCGATCGTACCAACATTGACTAACCATAATATTTGTATGGATACAGTTAAGTACACAACCTTCTTTGCTCATATGCACTTGCTTGGTATCCTCTGAAATGCCATCTATCCTTGTGATCCTCTGAAACGCCATCTATCCTTGTCCACATGTATTTACCGATCGTACCAACATTGACTAACCATAATATTTGTATGGATACAGTTAAGTACACAACCTTCATGGCTCATATGCACTTGCTTGTTATCCTCTGAAACGCCATCTATCCTTGTGATCCTCTGAAACGCCATGTATCCTTGTCCACATGTATTTACCGATCGTACCAACATTGACTAACCATAATATTTGTATGGATACAGTTAAGTACGCAACCTTCTTTGCTCATATGCACTTGCTTGTTATCCTCTGAAACGCCATCTATCCTTGTCCACATGTATTTACCGATCGTACCAACATTGACTAACCATAATATTTGTATGGATCCAGTTAAGCACGCCACCTATTTTTCTTTTAAAAATATATATATTTTTTTTTACCTATTTTATTCAAGACACTCCACCACCCACCCAAAATTTAGCACGTGCACACACCATAAATAGTGCTATAAAAGTGCCATTTATAGCAACTACCCCCTAGAAAGGTCCGCCCAGTTGTTTCTGCCGTAAATCACATGAACGGGGTTGGCAGCTATATGATATAGTAGTCCGATCCTTACGTATATATATTAACTGCTATTAAAAACATATGCATGTTAAATTTGAATAGAATCGGATAATAAATGTGGAAGTTATTGCCTAAACCGATTTAAGTTCGTATGACAGCTATATGATATAGTGGTCCGATCCGACCGATTCAAACTAGTGTACTACCTAGGTAAAAAAGAAGGCTAAATACCAAGTTTCAGCAAAATAGCTTTTAAGACGTCGGAGTAAATCGCATAGAAACAGACGGACAGACGGACATGGCTATATCGACTCATCTAGTGATTCTAAGTATTCTAGATTCTGTGGGACTACGATGTTTGGTTTTGTGCGTTACAAACATCAGAGCAAAATGAATAGACTCCTCGAAAAGAGTCTAAAAACATAATTGGGTTGCTGGTAGGGGGTTAGCGGCGTTTAGCACTCGATTTTTTTAATTTTGACATTCAAGAGGTTTCGGGGACCCATATACTAACTACTCATAGTGTGTTCAAAGTTTATAAATGGAATTTTATCTTTTTCGATTATTTCAATTATTTTTTTAATTTCTTTATTGCTTAATATACTTGGATTATTTATATCCGCTTTGGCCCATTGTGTGGCATGTTATTAATTTGTTACTTCTTCTTTTAATATTTTTATCTGATAAGATATAAATATGTTTATGTCTCTTTGTGTATTTTTTCATACCCTATTCCGTTTGACATGTATTCGAGTTTTTGTCATATTATTCAATCATTAACCTGTTTATTATTATTTGAAGTGGATTATTAATCTTTTCCTTTATTATTTCAAAGTCGCTAACATCTGGGGAACCCGCTATCCACTTCCAAGTGGCTCCTAAGGCATCTATATGTCTTTTTCTTTTATTTTTGCTTTTTAGGTTGTCCAGCATGTGCTGAGTCCCATGAATCTCTTCTTCAATGTATGGGTGTATTGCACCGGACGAACTAATGTTTTTTTTGAATGTTCAATTAATGAAGTCTAGTGTCTTTTGGTTTTCGTCAAGGTTTATTACGTGTAAAAATCAGTAGGTGTCGTTTTGTACTTTGGCTGGTCCAGTAGTCATGGTAATAGTCTTGGAGTTTGAATATTCCATTACCTGGACGTCTGCTGCACAAGCAACAAATATGCTGGTGGAAAAGTTCTTCTTCTGGTTTTCTTTTTGTTGTGGAATGTATTGAATAATTCTAATTTAAAATTGATCTTTCGAGAAGGTCGGTAAATGAGGTATGAATTCTTTCTGCGTTTATGCATCTCTTTATTTCTGTTAATGTCGAATGAAATCGTTCGACCTGACCGTTGGTTGAGCTATTGTATGGGGGTGTCTTGTAGACTTTAATTTTGAACTGATCTTCATGCATGTGTAGAATCGGACCTGAGCTTAGAGATTTTTCGTTGTCTATTACAACGTTTTCGGAAACGCCAAAATTTAGCAAAATCTCTTTGAGCGGTGGTTTCACGTCTTGAGATGCTCTTGAGTTTACGATTTTTACCTGGGCAAATTTTGAATATTTGTCGATTGCAGTTAGTATGGTTTGTTTGTTTGTAAGGTATAAGTCAATATGTATTATTTGTCCTGGGTATTGTGGTATGGGAGTAGTTTGCAACATGGGTGTCTCTCATACTTTTGTTCTTTGCATATTCTACATTCTTGGATAACCTTTTCTATCTTTGCCCGCATCTGAGGAACATAGTATTTTTGTAAAATTTGTTCTTTGTTTTCTACACTATTCCTATGCGCGCGTTTGTGCTCATTAACGATGGTTTCTTCTTGAGCTTTAGAGCCGGTAAGGTCTGTAACCTTTTTATTGGAGAATCGAATCCTATAAGAACTGAAGTGTATTGGTTCTCACATATTTTCAAAAATAGTTGATTTTATTGGTTCGTTCGCAATCTGAATTAAATTGTCAGACGAACTCTCGCTACCATGGACTATACCAGATAATGAATTTATTTCTACGTTTGTTGCTCCTGGCTTATATTTAAGTTCGTAATTATATTCTTCCAATATAGACTTCCATCTTTTCATTTTACTGTTGTGATTCTTGTGGCTAAAAGCATACATTAGAGTTTGATGGTCGGTATATATATTTACTTTGGCTGACCCATAGAGATAGTTTCTAAGATTATTTAAGGACCATATGATGGCCAGCATCTCGCCAATGTTGGCCAGACGCTACTTCAGCAGGTTACTTTACACTTACGAGTGCAGGTGTAGGGCATTGCTTGAGAACGAAGTAATTTGTGGTGTTAACTTGTAGACTCTCGGTGGTGTAATTCCAAAAATTCCAGTGGCGTCGCTGTGTGCAACTGTCTGTTGCGTAGTATACTAAGGCGCCGTCTTTTGCAACTATCTGTTGTGTAGTATACTAAGGCGTCGTCTTTTGCAACTGTCTGTTGCTGTGTGTATTCAAAGGCGTCGTTTTTTGCAACTGCCTGCTGCTGTGTGTGAAAGCAAGTTCAGTAC
The DNA here is from genome assembly GCA_037075145.1 of Scaptodrosophila latifasciaeformis. NCBI lineage: Eukaryota > Metazoa > Arthropoda > Insecta > Diptera > Drosophilidae > Scaptodrosophila > Scaptodrosophila latifasciaeformis. The sequence goes on along the minus strand of JBAMCM010000653.1, from coordinate 17,215 downwards.
AACTATCTGTTGTTCAGGCGCTTCCAAACGTAAATTTTTCTTTCGACCACTAGAACAAACTTGCGAAGTCGAATCCATATGCTAAGCCGAAAGGCTCCGAAGGACCATGTTGTTGAGTCGTACATGTTAATAATATTGTAACGAAAGTGGTGCCTCCTTTGAGAGACTTTCGCCACTGGTAGCCGAGCGGATGTTTAGTTGTGGGGGAGTGCCTTCTGAGCGCGCCCGGTGACGCGTTTATAGCCACGATCGAACAAAAAGAAAGCACAGAACACCGATGCAAGTTGATTTTAATTTATTCAGTCACGTGCCAAATCTCTCTACCGGAATTAATTAATGACAAGGAAAGACCCCCAAGCCGTTCTTTTTCTGCACAACGCCGGTAAGTGACGGCTGTCACTTTTTAACCCAGGGTTGGAGCGCGATCAGCTGTTTTCGTTACATGGCCCCCCTGTATTGTTCGCGTGATCAGCTGTTTTCGTTGCCCCCCTGTAAGACTCGTGACTCCTGGCCGAGTAAAGCGGGTGTTGTTCCGTGGTATTGCGCCAACCGGTTCACATGTACTGTCCTCGTGGTCCGCTTGCCAGGCAATCGCACTTCATATACCAGGTCGGAGTAGCGACGAATTAAGACGGCTGGGCCAATCCAGTCAGATTGAAGTTTAGGGCATCTACCAACTTTGCGTATGGGGGCGTATAACCAGACTTCTTGATTTTCAGCGAATTCCACGCTGTGCGCACGAAGGTCGTAACGTTGCTTGTTGACTTGAGCGGCGGCCTGCAATTTCTGTCGAGCCACATCATGAACATTTCGGAGCTGTTCTTGAAGTCGCTCCACAAAATCGGGGTAACTCGTCGATACAGGCGTTGGTCTCCCGAATATTAGTTCAGTGGGTAGGCGAACTTCTCTACCTAGCAGTAAACGTGACGGTGAAAATCCAGTGGACTCGTGTGGAGCAGAGCGATATATCCACATGGCTAAGGGCAACAGCTGGTCCCAGTCCCTCTGATCGATTTCCACAAATTTGGCCAGATAGTCGAGCAGCGTTCGGTTAAAACGCTCTACCATTCCATCGGACTGAGGATGTAGAGGTGTGGTGCGAGTTTTCTCGACACCAAGTAATTGAAGGCAGCTTTTAAAAAATTCGGCTTCAAAATTCCTGCCTTGGTCGGAGTGGAGTACAAAAGGAGTGTCAAAGCGAGAGAATACCTCGTGAACCAAAGCTCTGGCTACCGTTTCTGCAGTTTGATCCGGGATCGCAATACACTCGGGCCATTTTGTAAAGTAACACATAATGACAGCGATTTAGCGGTTGCCACGGGACGTTGTGGGCAAGGGGCCGAGAATGTCAATTGCTACGCGCTCAAAAGGGGCGCCCACAGCACTTGGCTGCAGTTTTCCGACTGTGCGGCGATGAGGGTCTTTGCGTGCGGTGCACTTCTAACAACGAGCGCACCATGAAGCTACGTCTGCGCTTTGTCCAATCCAGTAATAACGGGCTCGTAGTTTTCCCAGAGTCTTCTTTACACCGAAATGGCCTCCAGTCTCATAGTCATGGGCCTGTCGTAGCGCCTCAGCTTGCAGGGCTCTCGGCACTACGGTTGCTGTCCATCCATTTTTCGTGGTGATCTTCACGACGCATTCATCTAGAAACAGCTTCTCGAAAAGATTTCCTCGCTTTCGCTCCAGATAGCAGATTTCGGAGGGCGTTTGCCCGATTCCAGCCACGTGCTCACAATAGACAGAGTTGGGTCGGTCGTTTGCTGTTGGCTGAAATCAGTAATCTGGATCTCTAATATTCGCAGCTCCTGATGGTCATTCAATTCGCCTTTCTCGCATAGGCGACATTCGCCACAAGGTCGGCGGGAAAGACCGTCCGCATTTCCGTGATGCTGGCCGCTTCGATGCTGGATATCCATGTTGTATTGCTGCAAGCGCTCAATCCAGCGAGCTAGCTGGCCTTCGGGCTCTTTAAAATTGAAAAGCCATCGCAGAGATGCGTGATCCGTTCGAAGAAGAAATTTCTTTCCAAACAGATAGTGATGGAAATGCTTTGTAGCAAGTACGGCTGCTAGCAATTCCCTTCGCGTGACGCAGTAGTTGTGCTCTGCGGCGTTAAACGTTTTACTGTAGTACTCCAATACGCGCTCATGGCCGTCCTGGATCTGAGTCAAAACAGCACCTGCCCCATGATTGGACGCATCGGTATCCAGGATGAAGAGACCAGTGGGATCCGGAAATCCAAGAATGGGTGCTTCGGTTAGCTTCCTTTTTAGAGAGTCAAACGCAGTTTGAGCCGAAGTAGACCATTCAAACTTTCGACTATTGTTGAGAAGTCGGCGATGAACTTTCGATAATAAGAGCATAGGCCGATGAACGATCTCACATCCTTCTGGTTACGGGGGGGAGGCCAGTCCACAACTTTACTGGTTTTATCAGGACAGGCTCGCAGGGCGTTGTGGCTGACAATGTGTCCTAGGTATTTGACTTCCGAGCGGAAAAAGTGGCATTTCTTTGGACTCAATTTTAGTCCTACGCTCGATAATCGTTCAAAAACCTCCTTAAAATGTGTCAGATGCTCTTCGGCCGTGCGAGAGTGCACAATTATGTCATCTAAATAGAACAAAGTTGATTTCCAAGCGACACCGCTAAACAGTCCATCCATCAGACGCTCAAAAGTTGCTGGTGCGTTAGTGAGGCCGAAAGGCATGACGTTAAATTCATAAAGGCCTGCGTCGCAAGTAAAGGCAGTCTTTGGGCGAGAAGCTTCATCCATTTCCACCTGCCAGTATCCGCTTTGAAGATCCATGGTGGAGAACCATCGGGATCCGTATAGCGTTGTAAGGATGTCATCCATTTCGGAAGTTGGTAGGAGTCCTTCACGGTAATGCTGTTTAGCTTTCTGTAGTCCACGCAAAATCTCGTGGTGCCATCTTTCTTCTTAACCAATACGACAGGTGAGGCCCATGGGCTGCAGGACGGGCGAATCACATTTCGGGATAGCATGTCTAACACAGGAGGTGCTGCAATGGCAGTTGAACCTCGACTGGTGCCTCTGGAAGATAAGCTGGTTCGCTGTTGGCGACTGGTTTCTTCAAACTTCTGATTTCCCGTTGGTCAGGGATGAGTTTCACCGTCTCTACTTCTCCCAAGATCGTGTGAGATGACAAACGACGTTCCGCCGAGCTTAGGTTTAGCACTCTCAAAGTGCTAGTCGAAGTATCCACAAGAGAGCTGCCAAGAACCATGTCGTCCGGTAGTTGAGAGTGGACTCCTCGCTCTAAAAGAGCTATCGGCGTGGCTTCCTGTGCAGTACAGTCAACCTGGAAATGCGTATCACTGTATGCCGGCACGGTGACGAGCTCTAGGGTGTACAGCGCCAACTTTCTAAGTTCACGTGGGCACGATGTAGTTGTAGAAAATCCAGGCCCAACAAACTGGGAGTGCTGTCATCGGTAAGCAGGAACTCATGCTTAAGAAACTGATTCGCGATCTTCAATTTCACTGTGGCCTTAGCTGTGCACAGGATTGGGTGGGAGTCGGGACCAAGAAGAGACACCGTACAGGGCGTGGTGGGCAATCGGCTTTTAATCTGACGTCTATTTAGTAATGAGACGGATGCGCCTGTGTCAACCACGATGCGAAGTAGTTGTCCCTGTAAAAAAACAAAACAGTGTAAACTCTGACCACCTAGTGCGGAAATAGTGTACGTAGCTTTTGCTGGTGACGTCTTAATCCCGCGGTGGGCGAAATGCTTCTCCTTGCCGTCATCAGCAACGTGTTGATTCGGCGAGGGATTAGTATCCCGTTTCTTAACAAACGGTATTTCAGGGGCGCGCTCGGCTAATGGCGATTCATCAAACAGTAGAGCCAACGTCGATTTCTCCTGTAACGGGGACTGGGAAGAATTGGTGTTGGGCCCTATGGTTGGCGGCACATTTGCAGCGAGCTATTCGACCGGAGTTGATGTCGGAGATGTAATGACCCTGGGGTCGCGCAGATCATTTTTACGAATAGGCGACAGATCGGTGGACGTGGGTACCTGGGTGACCTCTACCTTTGAAGAGGGAGGACAGCTTCCTGGGGGTGACGTCTCCAGTGACAAGGATTTTATATTCCGTTGTCTGTCTGGGTCTGGGGTCGACCATATGGCGTTTTTATCGCCACCTGGTGGGCGCACGTGGATTTTCCGGCTGGACAGCATATCGGCACTTCCTTTCGGGGACGGCTCGTCAAACGACGACACCTGGATGGCTTCAACCTGTGGAGAGGAGACACCAATTCCTGGGGGTGGCTTATCGGACGGCGCCGGATTCACCCGTAGGGGCTCTGATACGGCAGGGAAAATATTCGGGCCTTTAGTTGATCTCGACGACATTGTGGCTGCTCTACCCGACCTCCTGACTGATTTATGACTCTGGGCAGTCTTCAAAGGGTAAGAAGGAGGCTCGGGGACCATACGCATTCGGGGGCTTTCTGAGTTTTCTGCCAGCTTCCGCCCCGAGAAACTGACGGAGTTTAGTTTTCCGGGTGTGGTGCGGGCGAAGCAAATAGCGGTCCGCTTGTTGATTTGCGATCTCTACTTCTTCTGGGTGAAGTAACGTTTGTGGTGTGCTGAGTGGTTACGTTCAAAACAGTCCCACCTGGACGACGTCTACATTGAGCTTCAATTCGTGTGGCCATTTCCAGGGCATCGCCGAGAGTAGCTGGATTGCTAGAGAGAATGGGGATCTGATAGTTAGTCTTCCGTATGCCATCGATGAAACGCTGGACCAATATGTGATTATACGTGAAGGCAATTCGCCGAAAACTAATCGGCCCAGACGATCCAAATCACATGCAAACTCACTCAGGGTCTCCTTCGGTCCCTGTACGCGATTATGGAACAGATGATAGCCGGTTTGCGTACTCACAGCGAAATGGTTACGCATGGCGGTCGTAAGTGCCTCATAAGAGCTTAAGGTAGCCTGTGGCAAGGTTGTGTAAAATCGCTGGGCTCTTCCACGCAGGCTTATACACAACTTCCGGCATTTTTTTCGCTCGGACCAGTTATACTCCTCGGCCATGTCGTCCAGTAAACGTTGAAATTCGCGCCATGGTGTGCTGCCGTCATACAATGGGGGCGGCTCTGTGTCAGTAGTGTCCCAACAATTCCGGGGTACGGATAAGTAGGTGGTGTCGCCGCAGGTCTCTCTCACCAGTATACGTCCTTCCGGTATTGATTCACGGAAGAATCGGTTAGAGGGCATAACTTTTGGCGGTGCGGTCACCTGAGGTTCATAGGTGCTGAAACCACGTGGCGTGCTATATGCCACGCCCGTGCTTGATGCGGGTACCGTCGTGGTCGCCCGTAGATCGGCGATAACTTGGGTTGGTACCGCGGAGCGATCCATACTAGACAGTAATGTTCGTTCTAAAGATGACCACAACTGATCAAATCGTTTATTGAAAGAACGATCCATGACATCCATTTTCAGTTGCATCTGCGAGTCCACAGCATCCATTTTCTTTTCGATGTCGTCCAGAGGCATCTCTCTGCGTCGAGAATCCACTTGTGCACCCCACATCTGACACCAATTATAATTTAAACTAACTTTATTAACTACTTAATTTCCACTTCTAATGACTCTTTGTTCACCATAAAATTTCATAAAAATTATTCGAGGATGATAGGATAAAGGAATCTGTATCCATATAAATTATTTTAGGCGAGGGTTGCTGCTTGCATAGGAAATTATAATAGAAGTCATGCATTAAAGCTTTAGACAGTTCTAGAACTGACACTCCAATATAAATTGGCTTATCATAAAAGATTTCCAATTTATTAAGTTCAATTGCAGCTAAGTCATTTTCAAAAAGTTCAACACTATGGAACTGTCTAAAACCTTGGGAATTACGTATAGACTCGTACCTTCGCACCAGTCTCACATCTCGCCTCTTCTCTACATTTTCCATGGTTTTTCCATAAACAGCATTATTCATTAATTTAAAAATTTTTTTTTCAAAATCATTGTTCGGATTTTTTCTGCAATTTGTATTTAAAATAATATATGTTTTTAACCAAAATTCCTGTTTGAAAGTTAAAACTCGGTGAATTTTTTTTTAAATCAACCCTTGTTGAATTGCTAATTGCAATTGTTTTACATGAATAATATATATATTTTTTTATTTTCCAAGTCTGCTATTAGTTTTATTTGTTTTCCCCCAGGTGGTATTTTCAATTCCAAAAGTGATCTTAAGTCCTCTCCACAAAGTTTAAAAAACTCATTTGCGCATATTATATTTGTGGCATCAGTGTAGATGCGATAAATTTTGCATGGAAACTTATTGGTTGCCGGTGAAATTATCATAATATTTTTATTGCTGCTCAACTGCTGACATTATGCATCTCTATGTGCAATCGTCCTTTGGTGTATTTTAAATAATGATGGTGGAACTGTGATATTACAAACGGTGCAATTGATTTCATTGTCATTTCTTTTTATTTTCTTGGGGGCCTGCATTACTTCAAATGCATTGCGAGGACCAGTACATTCATTATAATGCTTATTGAAATCGGCAAGTTTCAATTTTCTTCTGCATTGATCGCATGCAATCAGAGACACTTTAGGTGATGCGTTACGTGGTCCTTTACACTTATTATAGTGTTTAGCAAATTCCGAGATTTGCACTTTTATACTGCATACATCACATGCAATCCTCGATGCCTTTGTCCTCTGCATTTCATTAAATGCGTTACGAGGTCCTTTGCACATGGCATAGTGGGCCATAAAGGCATTAATAGCAAATTTTCCCTTGCATAAATCGCACGTTATTGTGTTCATTTTGAATTGATTCGATGATCTTATAAAGGTGGAGTTGGTTAATTGAGCGATAGTGGCACTGGCAAAGCGGTTGATGAGCTGGCGAAGCGGTTGATGCTGGATTTGATGAGCTGGCGGTTGATGAGCTGGCGAAACGGATGAGCTGGCGGAGCGGTTGATGCCGGATCTGATGAGCTGGCAGGAGCTGGCGAAGGAGCTGGTGAAACAGGCGATACTGGTACTGGTGGGTCGGAAGTCGAGCGGGTATAGGCGATGAGCAGGCGATGCTTAGAATGTCTAAAGTAAGACTGTGCTCTCACTTTCTTTTGTTGCTCTATGCTCGAAGTCCAATACGGTTAGTAGGTAAAAAACTACTTCGTAAAGGGACATAATGCTTGTGACCTTAGCACTCATAAAATAGAAAATTTATGGCCATAGATTTGAAAAGTCCAAATGAAATAGGTCAAAAAACATTGGGCGAGCATACTTGAGTACTGCAGGTAGAGAGTTAGCCGTAGCTGGAGCTCACAAGTAGTTAGTATATGGGTCCCCGAAACCTCTTGAATGTGAAAATTAAAAAAATCGAGTGCTAATCGTCACTAACCCCCCACCAGCAACCCAAAAGCAACAGCGAGGCGCGCTTTGGCGCGCCGATTTTTTTTTTTTTAGACTCTTTTCGAAGAAAAAGGAGTCTATTCACTTTGCTCTGATGTTTGTAACGCACAGAACCAAACATCGTAGACCCACAAAAGTTACATCTAGAATACTTAGAATCACTAGAGGAGTCGATATAGCCATGTCCGTCTGTCCGTCTGTTTCTATGCGATTTACTCCGTCGTCTTAAAAGCTATTTTGCTGAAACTTCTTTTTTACCTAGGTAGTACACTAGTTTAAATCGGTCGGATCGGTCCTCTATATCTTATAGCTGTCATACGAACCTAAATCGGTTTAGGCAATAACTCGCACCTTTATTGACTGATCTTTTCAGAACTCGGCTAACACGTTTTCTACATAAATATACGCGTTTGTGCTAAATTTTATTAAAATCGGACTACTATATCATATAGCTGTCATACAAATCGAAATCGGCCCTATTAACTGACCAAACCCGTTCATGTGATTTTCGGCAGAAACAACTTCGAAAAGAGTCTGTAATCTTCGGCACCCTGAAGATAACGTTGGGATTTTTTTTTTTTTTTGAAAAAATTTTGTAAAATAACTTTTTATTTCGTTTCCTAATAATTTTCTGATTTTCTAGTTATTCTCTTTACTTATTTTTTTCTTAATAAATTTCTGATTTTCCATTTATGAATTTCTCTTCAACTTTTCTTGTTGAAATTGCTGGATCTTGACTTACATCATGAAGATCAATATGCCGTTGCCGGTTGAGTGGTATTTTCCCTCTTTGCTGTCCGCTACTATGGTACCTGGCTGCAACACTTCCGCGACGGTGTCTGCGATCGGATCTTGATAGACGTTGATACTTCTTTCGGGTACTGTCAGGTTTTTTTCTAGCGCTGTGCGGATACCTGAGGCGCTGGCTAAGAAAAATATTATTTTTTTTTATTGTGGCACTAACACTATGGTGGTTAGATTTTTTTTTTAGCACTGTTGGCTAAGAGTGCTAGGATTTCTTAACACATCTAGCTCTGTGCGGCTGCTTGAGGTGCTGGCTAGTGACACACGCGGATTTATTAAGGTTTTTTGCCGAAGGATACGCGAAGGAGCCCCACGTTGGACGCCAATAATCGAGACTTTTATTTGGTTTTTAAAAAAATTAATTTTATTGTTCTCAAAAACAGAGTTGACTTAAGACTAAATTATTCTACCTAACAATTCCCTACTTTTACCAGACTTGCTGGCAGAGACATTGGCTGTGCCGTTGGCTCTTGGTGTTGTAACTTCCTGAGTAGGTGAGAGCGCTGATCGCTGTAAGTTGCTCAATTCTTCCAAGAAGTGTTTTCGGCGGAAAGTGCAGGTGCAGCGCGTGCTTGAGAACGAAGTAATTTGTGGGGTTAACTTGTACACTCTCGGTGGTGTAATTCTGAAAATTCGAGTAAGGTCGCTGTGTGCAACTGTCTGTTGCGTAGTATACTAAGGCGCCGTATTTTCCAACTATCTGTTGCGTAGTATACTAAGGCGTCGTCTTTTGCAACTATCTGTTGCTGTGTGTATTCAAAGGCGTCGTTTTTTGCAACTGTCTGCTGCTGTGTGTGAAAGCAAGGTCAGTACAACTGTCTGTTGTTCAGGTGCTTCCAAACGTATATTTTTCTTTCGACCACTAGAACAAACTTGCGAAGTCGAATCCATATGCTAAGTCGAAAGGCTCCGAAGGTCCATGTTGTTGAGTCGTACCTGTTAATAATATATTTAATCCGGCTTGTAAGGACCAAATTTTATTTCTTTTTTTGTTATGTTTTATTTTAGTTTATTTTCAAATCAAACTTCATTGGCACGCGCTTATATGTCGACTTATGGGTATTGACACTTTTAAACAGCTTTGTCGTAGAACTTAAATTTTATCATAACAAGAACGATTCGTTCGTTTGGCCCTGATCTTCGAAAGAACTAAAAAGACAAATTAGATCGATTACACTCCTACATTGAAACTAACGTTCTTTTTCAACACTAGATCGATTACAATCATGAGTTCAAATTAACGTTCTTTCACAACACACTAAAAATGGAAATGACAAGCAAGATAAATCAGAGTGGGTGGAAAAAGCTGCACAAGCCAAGGCCACATACGTTCGAGCTCTGGAGTATTACAAAGCTACAGTTTTTTAAATAAGACAATATTGTAATCGTATCTTAAATTTTAAAAACACATCTTATAATTAAGCAATCCACTGGAAAAAAATGAAGATATTATAATAAAGAACCCCAATATCTAACAGGTCATGGGCCCAGGAGGCCATAGCTTTAATGTAAGAAAGTGTGTGCGTGAGATCTCGATTACGAAAAATTGTGAAATTAACTATTTTGGAAAACAAAAGTGAAGTCGTGGAAAATGGCTGGAAATGTCATGAGAATTGAGCCGCTAAGTGCGGAGAACTATGATACGTGGAAAGTGAAAATTCGCACCGTTCCGGTGAAAAATTATTTATGGCAATACGTTAAAGGTATAGAGAAATGTCTGGTGTTGTTGTTGGCGAGGACCTATTAGCGATTTTGTTGTTGTATAGTCTAACCGATACATACGAAACATTTAGATGCGCCATAAAAACAAGAAATGAGTTTCCAAGTGCCGATGTGCTTCGTGTAAAAATTCTTGAGGAATCGGAAGCGCGAAAAGTAAGAAATGACCGCGACCGCGAAGTTATATGCTGACCGCCGAAAAGGCACCGAAAGGCAAAAACGAAAAGAGGACAGAAAGTGTTATACCTGCGGCAAAATTGTGCATCTAGCGCGCGAGTGTCGTGTAAAAGAAAAAAGCAAATTCAATAATAACGGAATGAACAAAGACAGAGATCAGAACAAAAAAGTGGCAGTCGCAACACCGAAAGTAAATGGTGTTGGTAACGTGAGCCTCAAAATTCGAGAGAATCGAAAGCCATGTGAAATTACATTGAAGAATGTTTCATATGTTTCTGACTTGCGCCAAAACTTACTATCAGTTTCTCAGATAACTGACAGAGGTCAGTGATTTTTAAGCATAATGAAGCGATAATTTTAAAAGTAATCGAAGAACAAAGTGATATAGACAAGTGGCAAACCGTATGGGCCATTTAAATGAAAGAGCCTTAAAAGACATGGCTATGTGTTGGTAACGTGAGCCTCAAAATTCGAGAGAATCGAAAGCCATGTGAAATTACATTGAAGAATGTTTCATATGTTTCTGACTTGCGCCAAAACTTACAATCAGTTTCTCAGATAACTGACAGAGGTCAGTGATTTTTAAGCATAATGAAGCGATAATTTTAAAAGTACTCGAAGAACAAAGTGATATAGACAAGTGGCAAACCGTATGGGCCATTTAAATGAAAGAGCCTTAAAAGACATGGCTATCAATAAGAAAGTATATGGTATGAATTTCGATAAACAGGCAAAGTTATCGAAATATAAAATTTGTATAAGCGAAAAGCAAACTGCAAACACGTACAAGGCAGCGACCGAAAAGAGAAGTGGTGACGTACTGGAAATAGTACATAGTGATGTTTGTGGCCCGATGCGAACACAATCAAATGGCGGATGCCGATATTTCGTGACATTCATAGATGATTACTCACGTCTACTAAAGTCTACTTTCTTAAACAAAAATCGGATGTATTTAATGCTTCTAAAGAATATAAAGGTTTTGTTGAGAATTTTACAGACAAGAAGATAAAGGCCCTGCAAACTGATAACGGGACAGAATACCGCAACAGAGAATTTTATGACTATATGCGTAAAAATGGTATCGAGAGGAAATTGACCACCCCATACACCCCGCAGCGGAATGGCATAGCTGAGAGACAAAATCGCACTCTTACCGAAATGGCTAGGTGTATGATGAAGCAGTCAGGTGCCTTCATTCTGAGCTGAAGCAGTCAATACGGCCTGTCAGATCAAATAGAGGCAAGTTTGAATCAAGATCCAAGGAGTGCATTTTGGTTGGATATTCATCAAAGTCTAAGGCATATCGACTTATTGCGGAAAGGCGTGAGGTAATATTCAGGAAAGACGTTAAATTAATGAATACTACAGGTTTTAAGAATGAATATCAAGAAATATTTAAAGAGAGCACAGATATTGAAATCGATTTGGCATCAAAACAGAGCTTATCCAATTCAAATGAAAGGTCGACAAACGAAGAAGAATGCAAAAAGAAGAAAATTCCAAAAGAACGTCATGGTAGAGGACGACCCAAATTATTGAGGACAGGTCATTGTGGAAGACCTTGTAAATCTTACAAACTCCCCCCACAAAAATAAGATTCTTGAGAAACAAATGAAGAGTTGAACTGCGATCCTAATGAAAGCGTATATGAAATGGCGTTCACAGCTGGAATAAACGATCCACTATCACTAAAAAAAGCCAAAAGCTCAGAGGATGCAGAAATATGGACGACCGCAATTGAGGACGAGTTCATGACACAGTTACGTAGCCATACTTGGGAATTGGTAGAAGACCGGAAAGGCGAAAGGTAATCGTAAGTAAACTGCTATTCCGGGAAAGGCCAGATTGGTAGAGAAGGGCTGTACACAGAAACCAGGCGAAGATTTTTATGAAACGTATTCACCAGTGGCTAGGTTTACCTCACTAAGAATTCTAGTGGCATTGGCAGCAGAGTTAAATATGGATTTACATTAAATAGATGTAGCTATGGCCTACTTAAACGGTGATCTGGAGGACTTCGTATATATGGACATACCAGAAGGCTATAATGAGTTTATGAAAAAATTAGAATCCAAACTTCCAATTGGCAAAAAGCAACAGCTCCCGAAGGAAGCATACGTCGAAGCAGCCCGAAAATGGCAAATGGCACTGGCGCAGATGAAGCATCCTACTTGTGGCATCAAAAAGGCACTGTACGGATTGCGCCAATCGGGTCTCCGATGGTACGAAAAGCTTACTACTTAAGCTTACTGCTTAAAGAGATTGGTCTACGAGCTACGGAACAGGTTCCATGCCTGTTCGTGATGCAAGAAGGGGAGAAATCCTAGTTTTAACAATATATGTTGACGACTTATTATTGGCCTCAAATTGCCGAAAGTGGTTGAAGCGCACATATCGGTGAAGACCTTGAGATGAAGGATATGGGACCCGTAACCACGAGGATCTGTACGGGTTGATCGATGCGGATTGGGGCGCAAACATAATAGACAGGCGCTCATATATTGGACACGCTTCATATTGGCAGGTGCTGCCATTAGTTGGGAGGCACGAGTACATAGCGATGGCTGAGGGAATAAAGGGGGCGCTATATTTGAAGGGTCTGCTAAGTCGAGTTGGCCTGGACTTTGCAACTGTACGCTTATTCAATGACCAGAGCGCACAAAAATTAATGAAATATTTTGGCTTTCATCCGCGCACAAAACACATTGATGTGCGCCACCATATGATCCGAGAAAGAGTATCGAGAGAGGAAATCTCTATTGAGTATATGCCCATCGAGGAGATGCCTGCTGATGTTTTGACGAAGAGTCTTAAAGGTCGTAACTGTATAGCTTCTCTATGAATTATGCTATAACTTGAGAATTTTTTTTTTAAGGGGGTATGTTTGAAAGTAACGATATTTCAATATGTATAAAATAACAATCTGGCATCTCATGTTTGGGTGAACCATTAATTACGAGCGGAATAAAAAAGAGCAGTCTAGTAAAACATCCCGAAGAGGCATCATACTTGACTGTGGCGCGTTAGTTTTTTAAATAAGACAATATTGTAATCGTAACTTAAATTGTAAAAACACATCTTATAATTAAGCAATCCACTGGAAATAAATAAAGATATTATAATAAAGAACCCCAATATCTAACACAATATTTATAATAATTATTATAATTTGTTAATGTAATAATGTAATTTGTACCAGCTTATCAAAAATATAGAATATAAATGTAAAAATACATAACTTAAACTTATTGCGTATAATATAATATAATAGTGAAAACTAAACTAATATTTTCAGTAGCTTGACAATGTTCCATGATATTTCTTCTATATTTTAAGCCAATAACATAATCGTTAGATACTATAGGCTTCGAGTGCATCTCCAACGGTCTCAAATCGTCGTACTTCCGAGCTTCTTAATTAAGTTATGCAGATCATATATATACATGCTGAACATAGCAAAATAAAATTTACGGTCTAATTTGATAAAAATTTCTTTATACAATCCTACCAACAAATGAATTATGATATTACTTCCAATCTCTTTATTCATGCTATCCTTGATCTTTACTAAGCTTGGTCCTCTTGATGCCTACTTTAAGCTGGTTTCCAAATACCAAAATAAAATCCCCTCCTAAGCTCCTCGTAGAGATCACTTCGTAGAGATCACTTCATGTATAACAAACTATAATAAATATTGAGTAAATACATTTTTTGTAATTTGTAAATTACATTACTGAGAATGCTCAAAATCCGAAGCGAAGCTTATATTTTTCTAACGAAATATTCATTTCATATTAGATTAATGGTATCATTGGTTTTCTCAGCAATTTTTTCCTTAACATTTTTTACCTTTACAGTTTCTTTACTAACATCGTTGTCACCTTACAATTTTAACAGTTTTTTCCTTAACAGTTTCTCTACTAACATCTTTGTCGCTTAACAGTTACTTCTTAACATTTCTTTCCATTTCTTGTTGACCACTGAAATACTACGCTTAAATTTCGCAAACTTAAACCACTAACTATTAATCAGAAAAAAACATAGACAACTATAATTCAAACAATAACACTGAACAAAATAACGGAAACCAACATCAGACAGTTACAAGAAATAACTACTGAGACAATAACAGACAACGAAGCCAGAATTCAAGTCAAACTAATAACGGACAACAGAACCAAAATCGCAATCAAAATTACAACAGTCAATAACAGAACCAGGGATATTCTAATAATTATCAACAGCCTCGAAACTCAAATAATAGCCAAATATACAGGAACCAAAACCAAAATATAATATCTGACAATCCCCCACAAGCCATGAGTGTGGACAACTTAACAGAAGAAAATAATGAGGACACGGAGGAGGAAGATACTCAACCATTTATTACCCAGTAGCCTCGGACGAACATAAAATGTACATTGAGGGAACCATAGAGAGGGAACGCAGATTTTTATTTCTAATAGACACAGGATCCATATTTAGCATAATAAACACAAAGAGTAGAAGATAACACTTATAAAAAAAAATAAAAAGTATACAAAAACCATTCATACCATTAAGTCAGAATTTGAAGCCAACAGCTTCTTGGTAATGACAGAAGCACCAAGTGAATTCCAATATTCACAAAAAGCACGTTCAAACGATTTCCTATTGGGCAAGGATTTTTGGGCATGAGCGGCTTCTATAGGAAATTTATTAAAGACTACTCAAAAATCGCATACCCAATGATTAAATATTTACAAAATGGAAATCCAATTAACCAAAACAATCCAGAATATGTTGATTCTTTTGAAAACCTAAAAGCTCTTGGCAGTTCATATCCAGTGTCGAAATTCCCGGAGTTCGACAAAAAATTTAGTGTGACAACAGATGCGAGTAATTTTGCTGTCAAGGCAGTTTTGCCACAGCAGGGTCACCCAGTAGCGTTTGTATCAAGAACCTTAAATAAACACGAATGACTTTACAGTATAAAATATAAAGAGTTTCTGGCCATCGTTTTTAGGCACTATATGTTTCGTCCGTGATTCAAAATAATACCAACCAATAAGCAACTTAAGCAGAAAATATAAGGGAAAAGACATAAAAGATAAACATAAGAGATGGATTTTAAAACTCCAAGAATTGGATTACGAGATTCAGTATTTAAAGCGAAAAGACAATAAAGATTTCCTGTAGACAAGAGACAGTACCGTTGATAAACAAAGACAATGCTGAAGAATCAAATTTAGAAATGACATATACGATATAGGTATACAATGCATTTTGATTGACCTTTTTAGGGACGCAAAACAAATCAAATTTATAAAGTCCACTAAAAGAGTTGTAGAAATAGAAAGTGAAAAGGAACTTTACAAAGATATTGCACTGTACCACACAAAAGAATCACTACACAGCGCCGTGAATGAAGCATTTTATACTTTAAAGGAATAAATTTATTTCCCAAGATTACGAATTACCATAGAAACTCAATTCATGATTACAGAAACACCACAATATAAAAACCAAACAATACACTTAGACATTTTTCATATCAATCATAGATCATTTGTTACAATAATAGACAATGTTGTTGAGTCGTACCTGTTAATAATATATTTAATCCGGCTTGTGAGGACCGCATTTTATTTCTTTTTGTGCTTTATTTTATTTTGTTTTATTTTATTTTTTTTTTTATTTTATTTTATTTTATTTTATTTTATTTTATTTTTAAATGAAACTTAGATACATTTTTTTGTATGCCTTCATTGGCACGCGCTTATATGTCGACTTATGGGTGTTGAGACTTTCGAACAACTGTGTCGTAGAACTTAAATTTTATCATAAAAAGAACGATTCATTCGTTCGGCCCTGATCTTCGAAAGAACTAAAAATACAAATTGGATTGCTTATACTCGTACATTGAAACTTTCGTTCTTTTCCAACATTAGATCGGTTACAATCATGAGTTCAAATTAGCGTTCTTTCACAATATTCTCCTCCCAAGTATTGGTCATTCAAAGGCAATACTTATACGTCGTTTAACTTAAATAATTTTACAACTGGTCTCTTATCAATATTTGTATTCGTTTAAACTTCTGCGGATCTTATGCGACCGTCAGGAGCAGGAAATATTTTAGTTATTATGCCCTTGGGCCAACAGTTCCTTGGTAGGTCAGGTTCCAACATAACCCATCTTTAAGCCATTTCCGGCTGTACAATAAGTAATGTCTATACTTGTGTCTCCACTTCTGCCAGAATACATCTGCCAATCTTAGGGAAGCTTTCCAATTATTTAGACAATTAATATCGGTGTTGCTTACGTTTGCATAAAAAGAATCTCTAAATTTAGGACCTATTAATATGTCATTTGGTGTTAGTGGCGTCAAATCGATTGAGTCAGCAGTGAAATATAGTAACGGTCGACTATTCATTATAAATTAAATTTCCGCAAACAGTGTTCTTAAATCGTACTCTCTCGGATAACGTTCCTTGAGCATAAATGACAAATACTTTTTAGTCTTTCCCAGGCTCCTCCCATGTGGGGTCTTAGTGGTGGATTAAATGTCCATTTACATCTTTTCGATGTAAGAAACTGTGTAAACTCAACCTTTGGCCATTGACTTACAACCTCTGTTATTTCTTTATTAGCCTTAACAAAATTAGTTCCATTGTCGGAGTATATTTCTTCAGGGAACCCTCTACGGGCAGTAAACTGACGAAATACATGCATAAATGCATTACTTGATAAATCTTCATTAATCTCAAGATGTACAGCCCGAGTGACCATACATGTGAATATAACGCCATATCTTTTAACTTGAGATCTGTTAATGAGAACCTCAATTGGACCGAAGTAATCTATGCCTACTTTCAAAAATGGTCTGGACGTTGGAGTCACTCGGCATTGGGGAAATTGTCCCATTCATGGTATTTGTGGCAGAGCATTTTTGTTTTTACAAAATTGGCATAATCGAATTACTTTTTTGACTATATTTCGGCATTGAATTATCCAAAATTTCTTTCTTAGACTAACTATCAAGGTATCCACAGATATGTGGCAATTCTTTACATGACAGTAGTGTATTACTAACGTCACTATTAAACTGTTGTTG
>JBAMCM010000651.1:0-32982 GCA_037075145.1 Scaptodrosophila latifasciaeformis | reverse complement strand
TTTCTGACTCAAAGATCTGTCTTTTTTTAGTATATCTTAACCCATTTTTGGATCTTTTCCTGATCGGAGTGGTGTGACTTTACACTGGTATCGATTTCTGACCCAAAGACCAGTCTTTTATAGAATATTTTCAGCCATTTTTGGATATTTTCCTCATCGGAGTGGTGTGGCTTTATACTGGCCTCGATTTCTGACTCAAAGACCTGCCTTTTATAGAATATTTTCAGCTATTTTGGATATTTTCCTCATCGGAGTGGTGTGGCTTTCAACTGGCCTCGATTTCTGACCCAAAGACCTGCCTTTTATAGAATATTTTTCGCCATTTTTGGATATTTTCCTCATAGGAGTGGTGTTGCTCTCAACTGGCCGCGATTTCTGACCCAAAGACCTGCCTTTTATAGAATATTTTTGGGCATTTTTGGATATATTCCTCATCGGAGTGTAGTGGCTCATAATTGGTCTCGATTTGTGACAAAAATATCTGTCTTTTTTAGTATATCTTAACCCATTTTTGGATCTTTTCCTCATCGGAGTGGTGTAGCTTTCAACTGGCCCCGATTTCTGACCCAAAGACCTGCCTTTTATAGAATATTTTAAGCCATTTTTGGATATTTTCCTCATCGGAGTGGAGTGGCTCATAATTGGTCTCGATTTGTGACAAAAATATCTGTCTTTTTTAGTATACCTTAACCCATTTTTGGATCTTTTCCTCATCGGAGTGGTGTGGCATTCAACTGTCCCCGATTCCTGACCCAAAGACCTGCCTTTTATAGAATATTTTAAGCCATTTTTGGATATTTTCCTCATCGGAGTGGAGTGGCTCATAATTGGTCTCGATTTGTGACAAAAAGATCTGTCTTTTTTAGTATATCTGTTTCCGCAACTCGTCACCACCAGTCTGGAACCAAAATCTCAGACAAATACGCTTAACGTCTGGTGTGCTGAGTCGGAATCCAAATTTAAGAGTCTAAGTAGCCAATCCTTTCATAAAGTGTTTTATTTTTTCTCCTTTATACGATGTTTTATTTTTTCTCCTTTATACGATGTTGTCTTCAGACGACTAACTTTAAAACTATTTATATCTAATGTGTACTGATTTCGGCGCGAACATACTCCCGGCCTTGGAAGCTCCTTCCAACAAACCTTCACCTTCTTCAATAGGCAAAGGACAAATCTTGTGGATATTTCGCTTGAAGTAACCTGCTTTGCTTCTAACAGTGACTACTCGAACTGCTCCATCGGCACCGGGGTGTATTTCAGAGATACGGCCTAAAGCCCATTGTCCTGGGGGTGTATTGTCTTCAGCAATCAATACCAACGTTCCGTTTTGGACATTTTTATAGGATGATGTCCATTTGCTCCTCTCTTGTAGAAGCGTTAAATATTCCAAAGACCAACGTCTCCAAAATGCATGTTGTACTGCCACTATACGTTTCCATCGATTGGTAGCCGACAACTTCAAAAGACTTTCATCAAATGGATCGGCAAGCAGGTTAAGCGGTCGACCAATTAAAAAATGACCAGGCGTTAACGCCTCAAAATCATTCGGGTCCGATGACAACGGACACAATGGTCGCGAGTTCATAACTGCTTCTGCTTGTACCACGGCAGTGGCGAGTTCCTCGAAGTTTAGCGCCGTTCCATTAACGCTTTTACTCAGCAATTGTTTCGCCACCTTAACCGCACTTTCCCACAGTCCACCAAAGTGTGGCGATCGTGGGGGTATGAAATGGAATTTTACTCCTAGGTGACTGCACTGATCCACTATACAGTGCTTGCCTTTGTCACTCCACATCACTTCTGCCATCGTCTTCAGCTCCCGAGACGCACCAACAAAATTTGTGCCATTATCACAAAACAACTCGGAGCTGAGCCCACGGCGTGCAAAAAACCTTTTAAGTGCTGCGATGAATGCGTTTGTGCTAAGGTCTGACACCAGCTCCAGATGGCAAGCCTTGGTCAGAAAGCACACGAAAACGCATAAATACACCTTGACTGGCCATCGTCCTCTTCCATTGAAATGCATCCACAGTGGTCCAGCGTAGTCTACACCAGCTCGTTCAAACGGGTGCACTCCGGTCTG
Organism: Scaptodrosophila latifasciaeformis; assembly: GCA_037075145.1. NCBI lineage: Eukaryota > Metazoa > Arthropoda > Insecta > Diptera > Drosophilidae > Scaptodrosophila > Scaptodrosophila latifasciaeformis. The sequence continues at coordinate 30,899 of JBAMCM010000651.1, read as the reverse complement.
CACTCGTCCTATTGGTAAAGAACCCATTATTTGATTGTTTAATACAGGGCGCTGTCGAAAGCATGCAATACAACTCCTTACCGTCCTGCGAGCTAGTTTTCTAGCATTGATGACCCAAAATCGCTGTCGCACAAACGCACACAAAGCAGACGCTCCGGCATGCATGTTAATTCGATGGATATACACAAAAAGTGCTCTTATAGCGACATGATCATTTGGCAGCAATATGGGGTGTCTAACATCGAATGGTACATTGGCACGACACAATCTGCCACCCACACGAATTATCTCTATACCCTCACAAGTATCTATAAATGGGTTCAACCCCTGAATTTTGGTTGAGCCTATTTCTCTATTGTTTTTTAATCTCTCCTTTTCCTTGTGAAAGCTTAATGCCTGCAAATTGGCAACAATATAATTTAAACCTCCTTTTAATTCGGTTGCTGTTAGCGCTTCAGTTGGGTTTGCTTCAATCTTTATCAACAACTGCCGCCAACGATAAATATACCCAAATAGTCTATTCAATTTCCAAAGATCCTTAACATACTTGCATCCTACTATCAAGTCATCTGCGGTACCTGGGGTACTGGCCAACAAACTGAACTTAGTACTGCGTTGTTCTGGAAGTTCTTTTGGACCTTGCCATTCTACTATCGGCCACTCGTCTTCCGATAATCCCAGAAATTCTGGTCCTCGCCACCACAAAGACGAGCATTTCAATTCCATTGTGTACAGACCACGAGAAACGATGTCTGCAGGATTCTGTTTTGATTCTATTTTAAGCCATTCCTGCCCTCTTGACAGTGCTTGAATCATTGCAAACCTATTAGCAACAAATATATTCCAACGACTTGCATGAGAAGCGATCCAACTGAGAATGATGGTTGAATCTGTGAAATATCTTACCTTGGAGAACGATAAAGGTACACACTTCTTGACTTTAGCCACCAGCTGGGTCAAAAGTCTGGCACCTTCTAGCTCCAATCTAGGTAATGATACCACTCGAACTGGCGCAACCTTAGACTTCGCTGCCAGCAACCTTACTGATATAGCGTCTTGTTTATCTATGCATCGAACATAAACCACTGCGCCAAAGGCTCGAGTGGAAGCATCGGAAAATCCAATCAATTCTATTCTTTCTACCGCATTATCAACTGAGACCACAGCTCTAGGCAACGAACACTGATGAACGAGTTCTAATTCGTTTCTATATTTTTGCCATTGAAGCGAATAGGTAGTCGGCAATTCTTCATCCCAATCCTGTGCAACTAACCAAAGCTCCTGCATGAATATCTTCCCTAGTATTAGAAGAGGGCTTAGAAATCCGAGTGGATCACACAATTGTGCTAACTCTGACAGGACTACTCGTTTAGTTATCTTGTTGGAATTCTTTGAAGTATAAGAGAATTGAAATTCGTCTACCATTGAATTCCAATAGATTCCAAGAGTTTTTGCTGTTTCCGTTGTTTGCAACTCTAACGGTTCCGTTGCCTTCATATTATCTTCCTTCAGCAGGATATTAGACCGCCATTTATGCAGTTCGAATTTTCCTAACTTCAATAACTCTGTTATCTCCTCCTTTAATCGATGAAGTTGCTCCATGGAATCTGCCCCAGATAGCATATCATCCATATAAAAGTTATTTCTTACTGCTTCATTTGCCAATGGAAATTGCTTCCCAAACTTCTCTGCTAAATAATACAGGCTACGCACCGCCAAAAATGGTGCCGAATTCGTCCCATACGTAACAGTTTTCAGACGCAGAATTTTGATTGGCTCGGAACTACTATTGCGCCACAAAATACACTGATAGTCACAGTCCCGAGGATCAACCAAAATCTGTCTGTACATCTTGGATATATCAGCAGTAAGACCATATCAATATAAACGAAAATGCACAAGTATATCAAATAGATCCGACTGCAATGTTGCTCCTACTAGCGTAATATCATTCAAAGACAAGCCATTGCTTGACCTGCACGACGCGTCAAATACGACTCTCAACTTAGTCGTCAAACTTTCAGGCCGTATCACTGGATGATGCGAAATAAAATATTTCACTTGCTGCCTCTCGTTCATTGGCAGTTCTTCCAAGTGACCTAGCTCCCTATATTCATCAATAAACTCGGTATAAGCTTTCTTTAGCTCCGGATTCCTATTCAGTTTCCTTTCCAAATTCAGAAACCTAGTCAATGCGATATTATACGAATCGCCTAATTGTTTTTGTGGCTGCTTAAAGGGTAGGCGAACTACAATACGATTATCTCCTGACCTCTTTACCGTAGTCACAAAACTTTCCTCACAGAGTTGCTCCGACTCTGTTAACTCACTTGAGGAATAAGCAACTTCTTCACACTGCCAAAATCGTTGCACCAAATTTTGCAACTCCTCTGTCTCTTGGGTTTGGGTACCTGTTTTATGAGATAGTAGTGCCACCTTTTCATCAGGAATGTATTCACCAACAACTATCCATCCTAACAGTGATTTCTTGTTTAACCCCATTTTAATTTGACCCGCTGCGATTAGCTTAAAAAAGAAATTTACCCCGATAAGCATCTTGATTTGGTTAGATGAATCAAATAATGGATCAGCCAGTTGTATATTGCTGGGTATCAATGACTTCAGCAATTCCGTAGTTGTAGGACTATATTGCGTTATTTGTGGTAGCACACTGAATTTGCCTACGGCCATAAAATTGGTGACCCTGGACTTAAAGGTAGTTTCAACTTCACCAATCACTTTTGAACTTGAATTTCCAATACCTTTAAGAGAATATTCCGCTTTACCTATGCGCAATTTTAATTGGGAAGCAAGTTGGGCTGTCACGAAATTGACTTGACTGCCTGAATCTAATACGCATCTACATTTATGAAATTTGCCATCGGTGCTTCGAACAAGTACTATCGCCGTGGCTAAAAAACTTGATCCTCTATTGGTTAACAAGGCACTTTGTAATGCAGTAGTGTTAGTAGAATTATTCTGACCATCAGTATTTGTACCTTCAGTTTCTCTATGTAACAAATCATGATGCGGTTTATTGCATATGGTACAAGCTTGTGCATTACACTCCTTTGTTTGATGCCGCTTGCTAAAACAACGGAAACACAAGCCATGCTTCTTAACTTCAAAATATCTTTGCAATGGCGGCAAGTTGCTAAATTTCTTACAAACTTTCATATGATGCAATCCAGAACAACAGAAACAAACATCTGTCTTAGACTCCAACACAGTAGCCAAACTGGCTCTTTTCCCACTACCATTCTTATTTCTCGACCATTCCACCCTTCTTATTTCTCGACTTGCTAAATTAATACCCCTGTTAATTACAAACTGAGAAAGTAACTTCCAGGAAGGTAACTGAGAGCAATCGTATTCATTCTCCCATTTTTCAATTGACTCATAATCTAACTTGCTTTGAACTAAGTAAAACAACAGTGCCTCTAAGATTTCACTTTCATTACCTAACGAACGAAGAGCTTCTAATTGAGAATTAATCCTATCGACTAATCCTCGCAAAGCTTCAGAGCTAGCTTGCTTAAGCTTTCCGACACTAAATAGTTCATGAACATGGGCTTGAATTATTATGCTCTTGTTTTCAAACCGATCTTTCAATAATTGCAAAGCCTTCCTGTAATTCTCCGGGGTTAATTCCAAACATTCGATTGTTCGCAAGGGAATTGGTCCTAAACAAGACCTTAAATGAATAAATTTAGAGAGCTCATCCACGTCATTGTCTGCCTCTATTAATGTACTAAATGTATTGAACCAACTTGTCCACTCTGTCAACTTTCCACTGAATTCTGGCAGTTTTAATTTTGGAAGCTTTGAAATACGAGAACCAATAACAGGTCCCATTGTGGAATTGGCAGATGGGCTGGCTCCACCTAGTGAGTGACGACCTCTTTGAGCTAGCTGCCCCAATATCTTGGATTTAATTTCGCAATAGGTGTCTTCTATTTCATGACGAGTTTCGAATTCACTTGCATCTTCACTACCGCATTCTATTTGCTGCTGCACATTGCACAGCTGTGTAAAGATCGATTCAACTAAACTTAATCGTGCTTCTAATTCTGCAGCAACCATAGACCGACAATTGGTTTCAACATAAACTTTGTTGCGATTTAATGAAGACATTAAACTTTCACGAGACGAGCTAAACTCCGATTCTTTACTTGTTCTTTTTGGTGCCATGTTAATTTTATCAATCACACAATAATTTCAAACAATTCTTATTTCTTATACTAACTAATGTGCTCAATTTCACACGTCAATACTAGCAGTATAAGACTTATGCACTCAACTTTACCGTGCTTGACAAATCACTCAATCAACGAATAGGTAAGTGATCGCAAACTAAGTAACTCAAAAATCCGCTCAACCTTAATAAATAGTTCAACGAACTCTGCACGAAAAAAAGGGAAGGCAGTTACAATTATAACTGTGAATTATTCTACTTTTGCCTTTCTCCGCAAATTCGGTTCAACTATTAGCAACAACAAATTTTGAATTTTCGTATGCACCGTACCAATGCACCACTATAACACATATGCCAATGACCATATATATATATATATATTTAGACTCTTTTCGAAGAAAAAGGAGTCTAATCACTTTGCTCTGATGTTTGTAACGCACAGAACCAAACATCGTAGACCCACAAAAGTTACATCTAGAATACTTAGAATCACTAGAGGAGTCGATATAGCCATGTCCGTCTGTCCGTCTGTACATATCTGATTTAATCCATCAGTTTAAAAGCTATTTTGCTGAAACTTGGTATAAAGCCTTCTTTTTTACCTAGGTAGTATACTAGTTTGAATCGGTCGGATCGGACCACTATATCATATAGCAGTCATACGAACCTAAATCGGTTTAGCGAATAACTCACACATTTATTATCCGATCCTGTTGAAATTTAATATGCATATGTTTTTTATAGCAATTAATATATGTACCAAATTTTGTAAGGATCGGATTACTATATCATATAGCTGCCATCAGAACCTAAATCGGTTTTAAGAGAAACTCGCACATTTATTGACTGATCTCTTCACAACTCAGCAAACACCATTTTTACATAATTATACGCGTTTGTGCTGAATTTTATTAAAATCGGACTACTATATCATATAGGTGTCATACAAATCGAAATTGGCCCTATTAACTGACCAACCCCGTTCATGTGATTTACGGCAGAAACAACTTCGAAAAGAGTCTGTAATCTTCGGCACCCCGAAGATAACGTTGGGATTGTTTTTTTTTTTTATTTTATTTTGAGCACCAATATGCAATTGCACCGAACTTAAAACACTGCCGCCGCGCAACCAATTTCGGGAGCACCACGCTATATTCTACTCACAGTTCGATGACAGAGCCGACACTGCTGCTTTAACAATGCTAGCAGCTCCAAGCCTCCGTGTTGCGCCTGCTCCAAGCTTCAATTATAGCTCCACCAATGAGCTCCAATGAGTTTTTTTACTTTTCCAAGAAGTCCCTGCTCGGGCGCCAAATGTTTCCGCAACTAGTCACCACCAGTCTGGAGCCAAAATCTCAGACAAATACGCTTAACGTCTGGTGTGCTGAGTCGGAATCCAAATTTAAGAGTCTAAGTAGCCAATCCTTTCATAAAGTGTTTTATTTTTTCTCCTTTATACGATGTTTTATTTTTTCTCCTTTATACGATGTTGTCTTCAGACGACTAACTTTAAAACTATTTATATCTAATGTGTACAATGTCTTTTTTTTATCGATTACAATTTCATTTACCAGCTGATCAACAATTCATTTATAGCAATCAGCCTTTTTGTGTAGGCAAACAACTTAAATTACGTTACATTCAAAATATAAATTCAATAAATTACAAAAGAAAACTTCAATAAACTAAAATTCTAAATGACTGATTTCGGCGCAAACAATATCTTAACCCAGTTTTGGATCTTTTCCTCATCGGAGTGGTGTGGCTTTATACTGGCACCGATTTCTGACCCAAAGACCTGCCTTTTATAGAATATTTTTAGCCATTTTTGGATGTTTTCCTCATCGGAGTGGTGTGGCTCTTAATTGGTTTCGGTTTGTGAAACAAAGACTTGCCTTTTATAGAATATTTTTAGCCATTTTTGGATCTTTTCCTCATCGGAGTGGTGTGGCCCTTAACTGCCCTTGATTTCTGACCCAAAGACCTGCCTTTTATGGAATATTTTTAGCCATTTTTGGATATTTTCCTCATCGGAGTGGTGTGGCTTTCAACTGGCCCCGATTTCTGACCCAAAGACCTGCCTCTAATGGAATATTTTCAGCCATTTATGGATATTTTCTTTATCGGAGTGGTGTGGCTCTCAATTGGTTTCGATTTGTGAATCAAATACCTGCCTTTTATAGAATATTTTCAGCCATTTTTGGATATTTTCCTGATCGGAGTGGTGTGGCCCTTAACTGGCCTTGATATCTGACCCAAAGACCTGCCATTTATGGAATATTTTTTAGCCATTTTTGGATATTTTCCTCATCGGAGTGGTGTTGCTCACAACTGTCCGCGATTTCTGACCCAGAGACCTGCCTTTTATAGAATATTTTCAGCCATTTTTGGATATTTTCCTCATCGGAGTGGAGTGGCTCATAATTGGTCTCAATTTGTGACAAAAAGATCTGTCTTTTTTAGTATATCTTAACCCATTTTTGGATCTTTTCCTCATCGGAGTGGTGTGGCTTTACACTGGTATCGATTTCTGACCCAAAGACCAGTCTTTTATATAATATTTTCAGCCATTTTTGGATATTTTCCTCATCGGAGTGGTGTGGCTCTCAATTGGTTTCGGTTTGTGAAACAAAGACCTGCCTTTTATAGAATATTTTTAGCCATTTTTGGATATTTTCCTCATCGGAGTGGTGTGGCTCTCAATTGGTTTCGATTTGTGAAACAAAAACCTGCCTTTTATAGAATATTCTTAGCCATTTTTGTATATTTTCCTCATCGGAGTGGTGTGGCTTTCAACTGGCCCCGATTTCTACCCAAAGACCTGCCTTTTATAGAATATTTTCAGCCATTTTTGGATATTTTCCTCATCGGAGTGGAGTGGCTCATAATTGGTCTCAATTTGTGACAAAAAGATCTGTCTTTTTTAGTATATCTTAACCCATTTTTGGATCTTTTCCTCATCGGAGTGGTGTATCTTTACACTGGTATCGATTTCTGACCCAAAGACCAGTCTTTTATAGAATATTTTCAGCCATTTTTGGATATTTTCCTCATCGGAGTGGTGTGGCTCTCAATTGGTTTCGGTTTGTAAAACAAAGACCTGCCTTTTATAGAATATTTTTAGCCATTTTTGGATATTTTCCTCATCGGAGTGGTGTGGCTCTCAATTGGTTTCGATTTGTGAAACAAAAACCTGCCTTTTATAGAATATTTTTAGCCATTTTTGGATATTTTCCTCATCGGAGTGGTGTGGCTTTCAACTGGCCTCGATTTCTGACTCAAAGATCTGTCTTTTTTTAGTATATCTTAACCCATTTTTGGATCTTTTCCTGATCGGAGTGGTGTGACTTTACACTGGTATCGATTTCTGACCCAAATACCAGTCTTTTATAGAATATTTTCAGCCATTTTTGGATATTTTCCTCATTGGAGTGGTGCGGCTTTCAACTGGCCTCGATTTCTGACTCAAAGACCTGCCTTTTATAGAATATTTTCAGCTATTTTGGATATTTTCCTCATCGGAGTGGTGTGGCTTTCAACTGGCCTCGATTTCTGACCCAAAGACCTGCCTTTTATAGAATATTTTTAGCCATTTTTGGATATTTTCCTCATAGGAGTGGTGTTGCTCCCAACTGGCCGCGATTTCTGACCCAAAGACCTGCCTTTTATAGAATATTTTTGGGCATTTTTGGATATATTCCTCATCGGAGTGTAGTGGCTCATAATTGGTCTCGATTTGTGACAAAAATATCTGTCTTTTTTAGTATATCTTAACCCATTTTTGGATCTTTTCCACATCGGAGTGGTGTAGCTTTCAACTGGCCCCGATTTCTGACCCAAAGACCTGCCTTTTATAGAATATTTTAAGCCATTTTTGGATATTTTCCTCATCGGAGTGGAGTGGCTCATAATTGGTCTCGATTTGTGACAAAAATATCTGTCTTTTATAGAATATTTTCAGCTATTTTGGATATTTTCCTCATCGGAGTGGTGTGGCTTTCAACTGGCCTCGATTTCTGACCCAAAGACCTGCCTTTTATAGAATATTTTTTAGCCATTTTTGGATATTTTCCTCATAGGAGTGGTGTTGCTCACAACTGTCCGCGATTTCTGACCCAGAGACCTGCCTTTTATGGAATATTTTTAGCCATTTTTGGATGTTTTCCTCATCGGAGTGGAGAAGCTTTCAACTGGCCTCGATTTCTGATCCAAAGACCTGCCTTTTATTGAATATGTTTAGCCATTTTTGGATATTTTTCTCTTCGGAGTGGTGTAGCTTTCAACTGGCCTTGATATCTGACCCAAAGACCTGCCATTTATGGAATATTTTCAGCCATTTTTGGATATTTTCCTCATCGGAGTGGAGTGGCTCATAATTGGTCTCAATTTGTGACAAAAAGATCTGTCTTTTTTAGTATATCTTAACCCATTTTTGGATCTTTTCCTCATCGGAGTGGTGTGGCTTTACACTGGTATCGATTTCTGACCCAAAGACCAGTCTTTTATAGAATATTTTCAGCCATTTTTGGATATTTTCCTCATCGGAGTGGTGTGGCTCTCAATTGGTTTCGGTTTGTGAAACAAAGACCTGCCTTTTATAGAATATTTTTAGCCATTTTTGGATATTTTCCTCATCGGAGTGGTGTGGCTCTCAATTGGTTTCGATTTGTGAAACAAAAACCTGCCTTTTATAGAATATTCTTAGCCATTTTTGTATATTTTCCTCATCGGAGTGGTGTGGCTTTCAACTGGCCCCGATTTCTGACCCAAAGACCTGCCTTTTATAGAATATTTTCAGCCATTTTTGGATATTTTCCTCATCGGAGTGGAGTGGCTCATAATTGGTCTCAATTTGTGACAAAAAGATCTGTCTTTTTTAGTATATCTTAACCCATTTTTGGATCTTTTCCTCATCGGAGTGGTGTGGCTTTACACTGGTATCGATTTCTGACCCAAAGACCAGTCTTTTATAGAATATTTTCAGCCATTTTTTGATATTTTCCTCATCGGAGTGGTGTGGCTCTCAATTGGTTTCGGCTTGTGAAACAAAGACCTGCCTTTTATAGAATATTTTTAGCCATTTTTGGATATTTTCCTCATCGGAGTGGTGTGGCTCTCAATTGGTTTCGATTTGTGAAACAAAAACCTGCCTTTTATAGAATATTTTTCGCCATTTTTGGATATTTTCCTCATCGGAGTGGTGTGGCTTTCAACTGGCCTCGATTTCTGACTCAAAGATCTGTCTTTTTTTAGTATATCTTAACCCATTTTTGGATCTTTTCCTGATCGGAGTGGTGTGACTTTACACTGGTATCGATTTCTGACCCAAAGACCAGTCTTTTATAGAATATTTTCAGCCATTTTTGGATATTTTCCTCATCGGAGTGGTGTGGCTTTATACTGGCCTCGATTTCTGACTCAAAGACCTGCCTTTTATAGAATATTTTCAGCCATTTTTGGATATTTTCCTCATCGGAGTGGTGTGGCTTTCAACTGGCCTCGATTTCTGACCCAAAGACCTGCCTTTTATAGAATATTTTTCGCCATTTTTGGATATTTTCCTCATAGGAGTGGTGTTGCTCTCAACTGGCCGCGATTTCTGACCCAAAGACCTGCCTTTTATAGAATATTTTTGGGCATTTTTGGATATATTCCTCATCGGAGTGTAGTGGCTCATAATTGGTCTCGATTTGTGACAAAAATATCTGTCTTTTTTAGTATATCTTAACCCATTTTTGGATCTTTTCCTCATCGGAGTGGTGTAGCTTTCAACTGGCCCCGATTTCTGACCCAAAGACCTGCCTTTTATAGAATATTTTAAGCCATTTTTGGATATTTTCCTCATCGGAGTGGAGTGGCTCATAATTGGTCTCGATTTGTGACAAAAATATCTGTCTTTTTTAGTATACCTTAACCCATTTTTGGATCTTTTCCTCATCGGAGTGGTGTGGCATTCAACTGTCCCCGATTCCTGACCCAAAGACCTGCCTTTTATAGAATATTTTAAGCCATTTTTGGATATTTTCCTCATCGGAGTGGAGTGGCTCATAATTGGTCTCGATTTGTGACAAAAAGATCTGTCTTTTTTAGTATATCTGTTTCCGCAACTCGTCACCACCAGTCTGGAACCAAAATCTCAGACAAATACGCTTAACGTCTGGTGTGCTGAGTCGGAATCCAAATTTAAGAGTCTAAGTAGCCAATCCTTTCATAAAGTGTTTTATTTTTTTTCCTTTATACGATGTTTTATTTTTTCTCCTTTATACGATGTTGTCTTCAGACGACTAACTTTAAAACTATTTATATCTAATGTGTACTGATTTCGGCGCGAACATACTCCCGGCCTTGGAAGCTCCTTCCAACAAACCTTCACCTTCTTCAATAGGCAAAGGACAAATCTTGTGGATATTTCGCTTGAAGTAACCTGCTTTGCTTCTAACAGTGACTACTCGAACTGCTCCATCGGCACCGGGGTGTATTTCAGAGATACGGCCTAAAGCCCATTGTCCTGGGGGTGTATTGTCTTCAGCAATCAATACCAACGTTCCGTTTTGGACATTTTTATAGGATGATGTCCATTTGCTCCTCTCTTGTAGAAGCGTTAAATATTCCAAAGACCAACGTCTCCAAAATGCATGTTGTACTGCCACTATACGTTTCCATCGATTGGTAGCCGACAACTTCAAAAGACTTTCATCAAATGGATCGGCAAGCAGGTTAAGCGGTCGACCAATTAAAAAATGACCAGGCGTTAACGCCTCAAAATCATTCGGGTCCGATGACAACGGACACAATGGTCGCGAGTTCATAACTGCTTCTGCTTGTACCACGGCAGTGGCGAGTTCCTCGAAGTTTAGCGCCGTTCCATTAACGCTTTTACTCAGCAATTGTTTCGCCACCTTAACCGCACTTTCCCACAGTCCACCAAAGTGTGGCGATCGTGGGGGTATGAAATGGAATTTTACTCCTAGGTGACTGCACTGATCCACTATACAGTGCTTGCCTTTGTCACTCCACATCACTTCTGCCATCGTCTTCAGCTCCCGAGACGCACCAACAAAATTTGTGCCATTATCACAAAACAACTCGGAGCTGAGCCCACGGCGTGCAAAAAACCTTTTAAGTGCTGCGATGAATGCGTTTGTGCTAAGGTCTGACACCAGCTCCAGATGGCAAGCCTTGGTCAGAAAGCACACGTCGTCCTCTTCCATTGAAATGCATCCACAGTGGTCCAGCGTAGTCTACACCAGCTCGTTCAAACGGGTGCACTCCGGTCTGCACTCGTCCTATTGGTAAAGAACCCATTATTTGATTGTTTAATACAGGGCGCTGTCGAAAGCATGCAATACAACTCCTTACCGTCCTGCGAGCTAGTTTTCTAGCATTGATGACCCAAAATCGCTGTCGCACAAACGCACACAAAGCAGACGCTCCGGCATGCATGTTAATTCGATGGATATACACAAAAAGTGCTCTTATAGCGACATGATCATTTGGCAGCAATATGGGGTGTCTAACATCGAATGGTACATTGGCACGACACAATCTGCCACCCACACGAATTATCTCTATACCCTCACAAGTATCTATAAATGGGTTCAACCCCTGAATTTTGGTTGAGCCTATTTCTCTATTGTTTTTTAATCTCTCCTTTTCCTTGTGAAAGCTTAATGCCTGCAAATTGGCAACAATATAATTTAAACCTCCTTTTAATTCGGTTGCTGTTAGCGCTTCAGTTGGGTTTGCTTCAATCTTTATCAACAACTGCCGCCAACGATAAATATACCCAAATACTCTATTCAATTTCCAAAGATCCTTAACATACTTGCATCCTACTATCAAGTCATCTGCGGTACCTGGGGTACTGGCCAACAAACTGAACTTAGTACTGCGTTGTTCTGGAAGTTCTTTTGGACCTTGCCATTCTACTATCGGCCACTCGTCTTCCGATAATCCCAGAAATTCTGGTCCTCGCCACCACAAAGACGAGCATTTCAATTCCATTGTGTACAGACCACGAGAAACGATGTCTGCAGGATTCTGTTTTGATTCTATTTTAAGCCATTCCTGCCCTCTTGACAGTGCTTGAATCATTGCAACCCTATTAGCAACAAATATATTCCAACGACTTGCATGAGAAGCGATCCAACTGAGAATGATGGTTGAATCTGTGAAATATCTTACCTTGGAGAACGATAAAGGTACACACTTCTTGACTTTAGCCACCAGCTGGGTCAAAAGTCTGGCACCTTCTAGCTCCAATCTAGGTAATGATACCACTCGAACTGGCGCAACCTTAGACTTCGCTGCCAGCAACCTTACTGATATAGCGTCTTGTTTATCTATGCATCGAACATAAACCACTGCGCCAAAGGCTCGAGTGGAAGCATCGGAAAATCCAATCAATTCTATTCTTTCTACCGCATTATCAACTGAGACCACAGCTCTAGGCAACGAACACTGATGAACGAGTTCTAATTCGTTTCTATATTTTTGCCATTGAAGCGAATAGGTAGTCGGCAATTCTTCATCCCAATCCTGTGCAACTAACCAAAGCTCCTGCATGAATATCTTCCCTAGTATTAGAAGAGGGCTTAGAAATCCGAGTGGATCAAACAATTGTGCTAACTCTGACAGGACTACTCGTTTAGTTATCTTGTTGGAATTCTTTGAAGTATAAGAGAATTGAAATTCGTCTACCATTGAATTCCAATAGATTCCAAGAGTTTTTGCTGTTTCCGTTGTTTGCAACTCTAACGGTTCCGTTGCCTTCATATTATCTTCCTTCAGCAGGATATTAGACCGCCATTTATGCAGTTCTAATTTTCCTAACTTCAATAACTCTGTTATCTCCTCCTTTAATCGATGAAGTTGCTCCATGGAATCTGCCCCAGATAGCATATCATCCATATAAAAGTTATTTCTTACTGCTTCATTTGCCAATGGAAATTGCTTCCCAAACTTCTCTGCTAAATAATACAGGCTACGCACCGCCAAAAATGGTGCCGAATTCGTCCCATACGTAACAGTTTTCAGACGCAGAATTTTGATTGGCTCGGAACTACTATTGCGCCACAAAATACACTGATAGTCACAGTCCCGAGGATCAACCAAAATCTGTCTGTACATCTTGGATATATCAGCAGTAAGACCATATCTATAAAAACGAAAATGCACAAGTATATCAAATAGATCCGACTGCAATGTTGCTCCTACTAGCGTAATATCATTCAAAGACAAGCCATTGCTTGACCTGCACGACGCGTCAAATACGACTCTCAACTTAGTCGTCAAACTTTCAGGCCGTATCACTGGATGATGCGAAATAAAATATTTCACTTGCTGCCTCTCGTTCATTGGCAGTTCTTCCAAGTGACCTAGCTCCCTATATTCATCAATAAACTCGGTATAAGCTTTCTTTAGCTCCGGATTCCTATTCAGTTTCCTTTCCAAATTCAGAAACCTAGTCAATGCGATATTATACGAATCGCCTAATTGTTTTTGTGGCTGCTTAAAGGGTAGGCGAACTACAATACGATTATCTCCTGACCTCTTTACCGTAGTCACAAAACTTTCCTCACAGAGTTGCTCCGACTCTGTTAACTCACTTGAGGAATAAGCAACTTCTTCACACTGCCAAAATCGTTGCACCAAATTTTGCAACTCCTCTGTCTCTTGGGTTTGGGTACCTGTTTTATGAGATAGTAGTGCCACCTTTTCATCAGGAATGTATTCACCAACAACTATCCATCCTAACAGTGATTTCTTGTTTAACCCCATTTTAATTTGACCCGCTGCGATTAGCTTAAAAAAGAAATTTACCCCGATAAGCATCTTGATTTGGTTAGATGAATCAAATAATGGATCAGCCAGTTGTATATTGCTGGGTATCAATGACTTCAGCAATTCCGTAGTTGTAGGACTATATTGCGTTATTTGTGGTAGCACACTGAATTTGCCTACGGCCATAAAATTGGTGACCCTGGACTTAAAGGTAGTTTCAACTTCACCAATCACTTTTGAACTTGAATTTCCAATACCTTTAAGAGAATATTCCGCTTTACCTATGCGCAATTTTAATTGGGAAGCAAGTTGGGCTGTCACGAAATTGACTTGACTGCCTGAATCTAATACGCATCTACATTTATGAAATTTGCCATCGGTGCTTCGAACAAGTACTATCGCCGTGGCTAAAAAACTTGATCCTCTATTGGTTAACAAGGCACTTTGTAATGCAGTAGTGTTAGTAGAATTATTCTGACCATCAGTATTTGTACCTTCAGTTTCTCTATGTAACAAATCATGATGCGGTTTATTGCATATGGTACAAGCTTGTGCATTACACTCCTTTGTTTGATGCCGCTTGCTAAAACAACGGATACACAAGCCATGCTTCTTAACTTCAAAATATCTTTGCAATGGCGGCAAGTTGCTAAATTTCTTACAAACTTTCATATGATGCAATCCAGAACAACAGAAACAAACATCTGTCTTAGACTCCAACACAGTAGCCAAACTGGCTCTTTTCCCACTACCATTCTTATTTCTCGACCATTCCACCCTTCTTATTTCTCGACTTGCTAAATTAATACCCCTGTTAATTACAAACTGAGAAAGTAACTTCCAGGAAGGTAACTGAGAGCAATCGTATTCATTCTCCCATTTTTCAATTGACTCATAATCTAACTTGCTTTGAACTAAGTAAAACAACAGTGCCTCTAAGATTTCACTTTCATTACCTAACGAACGAAGAGCTTCTAATTGAGAATTAATCCTATCGACTAATCCTCGCAAAGCTTCAGAGCTAGCTTGCTTAAGCTTTCCGACACTAAATAGTTCATGAACATGGGCTTGAATTATTATGCTCTTGTTTTCAAACCGATCTTTCAATAATTGCAAAGCCTTCCTGTAATTCTCCGGGGTTAATTCCAAACATTCGATTGTTCGCAAGGGAATTGGTCCTAAACAAGACCTTAAATGAATAAATTTAGAGAGCTCATCCACGTCATTGTCTGCCTCTATTAATGTACTAAATGTATTGAACCAACTTGTCCACTCTGTCAACTTTCCACTGAATTCTGGCAGTTTTAATTTTGGAAGCTTTGAAATACGAGAACCAATAACAGGTCCCATTGTGGAATTGGCAGATGGGCTGGCTCCACCTAGTGAGTGACGACCTCTTTGAGCTAGCTGCCCCAATATCTTGGATTTAATTTCGCAATAGGTGTCTTCTATTTCATGACGAGTTTCGAATTCACTTGCATCTTCACTACCGCATTCTATTTGCTGCTGCACATTGCACAGCTGTGTAAAGATCGATTCAACTAAACTTAATCGTGCTTCTAATTCTGCAGCAACCATAGACCGACAATTGGTTTCAACATAAACTTTGTTGCGATTTAATGAAGACATTAAACTTTCACGAGACGAGCTAAACTCCGATTCTTTACTTGTTCTTTTTGGTGCCATGTTAATTTTATCAATCACACAATAATTTCAAACAATTCTTATTTCTTATACTAACTAATGTGCTCAATTTCACACGTCAATACTAGCAGTATAAGACTTATGCACTCAACTTTACCGTGCTTGACAAATCACTCAATCAACGAATAGGTAAGTGATCGCAAACTAAGTAACTCAAAAATCCGCTCAACCTTAATAAATAGTTCAACGAACTCTGCACGAAAAAAAGGGAAGGCAGTTACAATTATAACTGTGAATTATTCTACTTTTGCCTTTCTCCGCAAATTCGGTTCAACTATTAGCAACAACAAATTTTGAATTTTCGTATGCACCGTACCAATGCACCACTATAACACATATGCCAATGACCATATATATATATATATATATATTTAGACTCTTTTCGAAGAAAAAGGAGTCTAATCACTTTGCTCTGATGTTTGTAACGCACAGAACCAAACATCGTAGACCCACAAAAGTTACATCTAGAATACTTAGAATCACTAGAGGAGTCGATATAGCCATGTCCGTCTGTCCGTCTGTCTGTCTGTACATATCTGATTTAATCCATCAGTTTAAAAGCTATTTTGCTGAAACTTGGTATAAAGCCTTCTTTTTTACCTAGGTAGTATACTAGTTTGAATCGGTCGGATCGGACCACTATATCATATAGCAGTCATACGAACCTAAATCGGTTTAGCGAATAACTCACACATTTATTATCCGATCCTGTTGAAATTTAATATGCATATGTTTTTTATAGCAATTAATATATGTACCAAATTTTGTAAGGATCGGATTACTATATCATATAGCTGCCATCAGAACCTAAATCGGTTTTAAGAGAAACTCGCACATTTATTGACTGATCTCTTCACAACTCAGCAAACACCATTTTTACATAATTATACGCGTTTGTGCTGAATTTTATTAAAATCGGACTACTATATCATATAGGTGTCATACAAATCGAAATTGGCCCTATTAACTGACCAACCCCGTTCATGTGATTTACGGCAGAAACAACTTCGAAAAGAGTCTGTAATCTTCGGCACCCCGAAGATACCGTTGGGATTTTTTATACCCTGTACCTAAAAAGGTACAAGGGTATATTAAGTTTGTGCAAATGTATGTAACATAGAGAAGGAGACGTCGGAGACCCCCCAAAGTTACCCACAATATGATCAGGGTGACTAGAGAAATTGATATAGCCATGTCCGTCCGTCTGTCCGTCTGTCCGTCTGTCCGTCTGTCCGCGCGTACGCCTAGATCTTAGAGACTATAAGAGCTAGGATAACCAAACTTGGGATTCGGACTCCTTATGTGTGTACGCTGGTCAAGTTTATTTTTTTTTCTCCCCCCGCCCCCCCTTCCACCCACTCATTTTTTCAAAGCCATATAATGTCTAAACCTTTCGGATTTAAGTATTAGTTGCTTCTGAAAAGTTGTTAGGAATCTAAAAATCTTTCGATTGATATCAAACATGACTAAAATTGGACCATATTTACTCGAGATATACAAAAAACAAATTTTGAGGGTCAAGATTTTAATTCCCCTTGCCTAACTGGTAAACTGCCGAATGAGCAGTCCGATAGATGGCGTGCTTGCAATATTGTGAACAATGTGTTTTTGGATTCAAAGGAATATTAAGACCAGAAGTTTTATGTGAATGCAGGCGACCAGGGTTACCACCCGACTAGGGTTGCCACCTTTTTTTTTTTTAATTCCGTCTACTAGGTACAGGGTATCCCAAACTCGGCCGCGCCCGAGTTTAACGTTCGGCTTCATTTTTTTTTTATTTTATTTTGAGCACCAATATGCAATTGCACCGAACTTAAAACACTGCCGCCGCGCAACCAATTTCGGGAGCACCACGCTATATTCTACTCACAGTTCGATGACAGAGCCGACACTGCTGCTTTAACAATGCTAGCAGCTCCAAGCCTCCGTGTTGCGCCTGCTCCAAGCTTCAATTATAGCTCCACCAATGAGCTCCAATGAGTTTTTTTACTTTTCCAAGAAGTCCCTGCTCGGGCGCCAAATGTTTCCGCAACTAGTCACCACCAGTCTGGAGCCAAAATCTCAGACAAATACGCTTAACGTCTGGTGTGCTGAGTCGGAATCCAAATTTAAGAGTCTAAGTAGCCAATCCTTTCATAAAGTGTTTTATTTTTTCTCCTTTATACGATGTTTTATTTTTTCTCCTTTATACGATGTTGTCTTCAGACGACTAACTTTAAAACTATTTATATCTAATGTGTACAATGTCTTTTTTTATCGATTACAATTTCATTTACCAGCTGATCAACAATTCATTTATAGCAATCAGCCTTTTTGTGTAGGCAAACAACTTAAATTACGTTACATTCAAAATATAAATTCAATAAATTACAAAAGAAAACTTCAATAAACTAAAATTCTAAATGACTGATTTCGGCGCAAACAATATCTTAACCCAGTTTTGGATCTTTTCCTCATCGGAGTGGTGTGGCTTTATACTGGCCCCGATTTCTGACCCAAAGACCTGCCTTTTATAGAATATTTTTAGCCATTTTTGGATGTTTTCCTCATCGGAGTGGTGTGGATCTTAATTGGTTTCGGTTTGTGAAACAAAGACCTGCCTTTTATAGAATATTTTTAGCCATTTTTGGATCTTTTCCTCATCGGAGTGGTGTGGCTCTCAATTTGTTTCGATTTGTGAAACAAATACCTGCCTTTTATAGAATATTTTCAGCCATTTTTGGATATTTTCCTGATCGGAGTGGTGTGGCCCTTAACTGCCCTTGATTTCTGACCCAAAGACCTGCCTTTTATGGAATATTTTTAGCCATTTTTGGATATTTTCTTTATCGGAGTGGTGTGGCTTTCAACTGGCCCCGATTTCTGACCCAAAGACCTGCCATTTATGGAATATTTTCAGCCATTTTTGGATATTTTCTTTATCGGAGTGGTGTGGCTCTCAATTGGTTTCGATTTGTGAAACAAATACCTGCCTTTTATAGAATATTTTCAGCCATTTTTGGATATTTTCCTGATCGGAGTGGTGTGGCCCTTAACTGGCCTCGATTTCTAACCCAAAGACCTGTCTTTTATAGAATATTCTTAGCCATTTTCGGATATTTTCCTCATCGGAGTGGAGTGGCTCTCAATTGGTTTCGATTTGTGAAACAAAGACATGCCTTTTATAGAATATTCTTAGCCATTTTTGTATATTTTCCTCATCGGAGTGGTGTAGCTTTCAACTGGCCTCGATTTCTGACCCAAAGACCTGCCTTTTATAGAATATTTTTAGCCATTTTTGGATAGGTTCCTCATAGGAGTGGTGTTGCTCCCAACTAGCCTCGATTTCTGACCCAAAGACCTGTCTTTTATGGAATATTTTTAGCCATTTTTGGATATTTTCCTCATCGGAGTGGTGTGGCTTTCAACTGGCCCCGATTTCTGACCCAAAGACCTGCCTTTTATGGAATATTTTTAGCCATTTTTGGATATTTTCCTCATCGGAGTGGTGTGGCTTTCAACTGGCCTCGATTTCTGACCCAAAGACCTGCCTCTAATGGAATATTTTCAGCCATTTATGGATATTTTCTTTATCGGAGCGGTGTGGCTCCCAATTGGTTTCGATTTGTGAAACAAAGACCTGCCTTTTATAGAATATTCTTAGCCATTTTTGGATATTTTCCTGATCGGAGTGGTGTGGCCCTTAACTGCCCTTGATTTCTGACCCAAAGACCTGCCTTTTATGGAATATTTTTAGCCATTTTTGGATATTTTCCTCATCGGAGTGGTGTGGCTTTCAACTGGCCCCGATTTCTGACCCAAAGACCTGCCTTTTATAGAATATTTTTGGCCATTTTTGGATATTTTCCTCATCGGAGTGGAGTGGCTCATAATTGGTCTCGATTTCTGACAAAAAGATCTGTCTTTTTTAGTATATCTTAACCCATTTTTGGATTTTTTCCACATCGGAGTGGTGTGGCTTTACACTGGTATCGATTTCTGACCCAAAGACCTGTCTTTTATAGAATATTTTTAGCCTTTTTTTGATATTTTCCTCATCGGAGTGGAGTGGCTCTCAATTGGTTTCGATTTGTGAAACAAAGACCTGCCTTTTATAGAATATTCTTAGCCATTTTGGTATATTTTCCTCATCGGAGTGGTGTAGCTTTCAACTGGCCTCGATTTCTGACCCAAAGACCTGCCTTTTATAGAATATTTTTAGCCATTTTTGGATATTTTCCTCATAGGAGTGGTGTTGCTCGCAACTGGCCGCGATTTCTGACCCAAAGACCTGCCTCTAATGGAATATTTTCAGCCATTTTTCGATATTTTCCTCATCGGAGTGAAGTGGCTCATAATTGGTCTCGATTTGTGACAAAAATATCTGTCTTTTTTAGTATATCTTAACCCATTTTTGGATCTTTTCCTCATCGGAGTGGTGTGGCTTTATACTGGCCCCGATTTCTGACCCAAAGACCTGCCTTTTATAGAATATTTTTAGCCATTTTTGGATGTTTTCCTCATCGGAGTGGTGTGGCTCTCAATTGGTTTCGGTTTGTGAAACAAAGACCTGCCTTTTATATAATATTTTTAGCCATTTTTGGATCTTTTCCTCATCGGAGTGGTGTGGCTCTCAATTGGTTTCGATTTGTGAAACAAAGACCTGCCTTTTATAGAATATTTTCAGCCATTTTTCGATATTTTCCTCATCGGAGTGGAGTGGCTCCTTATTGGTGTCGATTTGTGACAAAAAGATCTGTCGTTTTTAGTATATCTTAACCCATTTTTGGATCTTTTCCTCATCGGAGTGGTGTGGCTCTCAATTGGTTTCGATTTGTGAAACAAAGACCTGCCTTTTATAGAATATTCTTAGCCATTTTTGTATATTTTCCTCATCGGAGTGGTGTAGCTTTCAACTGGCCTCGATTTCTGACCCAAAGACCTGCCTTTTATAGAATATTTTTAGCCATTTTTGGATAGGTTCCTCATAGGAGTGGTGTTGCTCCCAACTAGCCTCGATTTCTGACCCAAAGACCTGCCTTTTATGGAATATTTTTAGCCATTTTTGGATATTTTCCTCATCGGAGTGGTGTGGCTTTCAACTGGCCCCGATTTCTGACCCAAAGACCTGCCTCTAATGGAATATTTTCAGCCATTTATGGATATTTTCTTTATCGGAGTGGTGTGGCTCTCAATTGGTTTCGATTTGTGAAACAAAGACCTGCCTTTTATAGAATATTCTTAGCCATTTTTGGATATTTTCCTGATCGGAGTGGTGTGGCCCTTAACTGCCCTTGATTTCTGACCCAAAGACCTGCCTTTTATGGAATATTTTTAGCCATTTTTGGATATTTTCCTCATCGGAGTGGTGTGGCTTTCAACTGGCCCCGATTTTTGACCCAAAGACCTGCCTTTTATGGAATATTTTTAGCCATTTTTGGATATTTTCCTCATCGGAGTGGTGTGGCTTTCAACTGGCCTGGATTTCTGACCCAAAGACCTGCCTCTAATGGAATATTTTCAGCCATTTATGGATATTTTCTTTATCGGAGTGAAGTGGCTCATAATTGGTCTCGATTTCTGACCCAAAGACCTGCCTTTTATGGAATATTTTTAGCCATTTTTGGATATTTTCCTGATCGGAGTGGTGTGGCCCTTAACTGCCCTTGATTTCTGACCCAAAGACCTGCCTTTTATAGAATATTTTTAGCCATTTTTGGATATTTTCCTCATCGGAGTGGTGTGGCTTTCAACTGGCCCCGATTTCTGACCCAAAGACCTGCCTTTTATATAATATTTTTGGCCATTTTTGGATATTTTCCTCATCGGAGTGGAGTGGCTCATAATTGGTCTCGATTTCTGACAAAAAGATCTGTCTTTTTTAGTATATCTTAACTCCTTTTTGGATCTTTCCCACATCGGAGTGGTGTGGCTTTACACTGGTATCGATTTCTGACCCAAAGACCTGTCTTTTATAGAATATTTTCAGCCTTTTTTGGATATTTTCCTCATCGGGGTGGAGTGGCTCTCAATTGGTTTCGATTTGTGAAACAAAGACCTGCCTTTTATAGAATATTCTTAGCCATTTTTGTATATTTTCCTCATCGGAGTGGTGTAGCTTTCAACTGGCCTCGATTTCTGACCCAAAGACCTGCCTCTAATGGAATATTTTAGCCATTTTTGGATCTTTTCCTCATCGGAGTGGTGTGGCTTTATACTGGCCCCGATTTCTGACCCAAAGACCTGCCTTTTATAGAATATTTTTAGCCATTTTTGGATATTTTCCTCATCGGAGTGGTGTGGCTCTCAATTGGTTTCGGTTTGTGAAACAAAGACCTGCCTTTTATATAATATTTTTAGCCATTTTTGGATCTTTTCCTCATCGGAGTGGTGTGGCTCTCAATTGGTTTCGATTTGTGAAACAAAGACCTGCCTTTTATATAATATTTTCAGCAATTTTTCGATATTTTCCTCATCAAAGTGGAGTGGCTCCTTATTGGTGTCGATTTGTGACAAAAAGATCTGTCTTTTTTAGTATATCTTAACTCATTTTTGGATCTTTTCCTCATCGGAGTGGTGTGGCTCTCAATTGGTTTCGATTTGTGAAACAAAGACCTGCCTTTTATAGAATATTCTTAGCCATTTTTGGATATTTTCCTGATCGGAGTGGTGTGGCCCTTAACTGCCCTTGATTTCTGACCCAAAGACCTGCCTTTTATGGAATATTTTTAGCCATTTTTGGATATTTTCCTCATCGGAGTGGTGTGGCTTTCAACTGGCCCCGATTTCTGACCCAAAGACCTGCCTTTTATAGAATATTTTTGGCCATTTTTGGATATTTTCCTCATCGGAGTGGAGTGGCTCATAATTGGTCTCGATTTCTGACAAAAAGATCTGTCTTTTTTAGTATATCTTAACCCATTTTTGGATCTTTTCCTCATCGGAGTGGTGTGGCTCTCAATTGGTTTCGATTTGTGAAACAAAGACCTGCCTTTTATAGAATATTCTAAGCCATTTTTGGATATTTTCCTGATCGGAGTGGTGTAGCTTTCAACTGGCCTCGATTTCTGACCCAAAGACCTGCCTTTTATGGAATATTTTTAGCCACTTTTGGATATTTTCCTCATCGGAAAGGTGTGGCTTTCAACTAGCCCCGATTTCTGACCCAAAGACTAAACTAGACATTCATAAAAATAAGTAAAAAAAATCCCAACGTTATCTTCGGGGTGCCGAAGATTACAGACTCTTTTCGAAGTTGTTTCTGCCGTAAATCACATGAACGGGGTTGGTCAGTTAATAGGGTCGATTTCGATTTCTATGACAACTATATGATATAGTAATCCGATTTTAATAAAATTTAGCACAAACGCGTATATTTATGTAGAAAACGTGTTGGCCGAGTTTTGAAAAGATCAGTTAATAAATGTGGGAGTTATTCCCTAAGCCGATTTAGGTTCGTATGACAGCTATATGATATAGTGGTCCGATCCGTCTGATTTTTATACATTATCCTACTATAAATTAATAAAAACTTTGTGCAAAGTTTTAAGCCTCTACTTCAACTATAAGCATTTATGGCCGCCCTCCCCATACAACTGGAACCAGTGTGCATTTGAAAAACAAACAAAACAATTTTTTTTACGTATTTTTTTATTTTATTTTATTTTTTTGTAATATTTTTTTTTTTTTTTAGAATATTTTTTCCCACTCAATTATGATTTTTTTTTTTCTGAAATTTTTGCAAAACCCTTCTTAAGTTGTCTGGATACCCCGCCGCTAGATGGCGCTATTAAAAGTCTTATATTTGCTTATTTATGAGTTGAATATGTTTTCTTATTGTCTTCTTATATTTTCTTATTATAATCTTTTTGTTCTTATTACTAAACTCTCGAATCTTTTTGGCTGGCTCAAAAGATTTGCAAAAATGCCCCATTTAAAGGCAAATTTCAATTTCACAACCAACCAAAACTCATTGCCACTCAGCAGGCCGCTATTTTCAATCTTTCATTTGTTCTTCTTCTTCATTTTTTTTTTTTTTCAAATTATTATACCCTGTACCTAAAAAGGTACAAGGGTATACTAATTTTGTGCAAATGTATGTAACATAGAGAAGGAGACGTCGGAGACCCCCCAAAGTTACCCACAATATGATCAAGGTGACTAGAGAAATTGATATAGCCATGTCCGTCCGTCTGTCCGTCTGTCCGTCCGTCCGTGTGAACGCCTAGATCTTAGAGACTATAAAAGCTAGGATAACCAAACTTGGGATTCGGACTCCTTATGTGTGTACGCTGGTCAAGTTTATTTTTTTTTCTCCCCCCGCCCCCCCTTCCACCACCTCATTTTTTCAAAGCCACATAATTTCTAAACCTTTCGGATTTAAGTATTAGTTCTGAAAAGTTGTTAGGAATCTAAAAATCTTTCGATTGATATGAAACATGACTAAAATTGGACCATATTTACTCGAGATATACAAAAAACAAATTTTGAGGGTCAAGATGTTAATTCCCCTTGCGTAACCTGCAATCTGCCAAATGAGCAGTCCGATAGATGGCGTGCTTGCAATATTGTGAACAATATGTTTATGGATTCAAAGGAATTTTTAGGCCAGCGGATTTATGTGAATGAAGGCGACCAGGGTTACCACCCGACTAGGGTTGCCACCTTTTTTTTTTTAATTCCGTTTACTAGGTACAGGGTATCCCAAACTCGGCCGCGCCCGAGTTTAACGTTCGGCTTCATTTTTTATTAAAATAAATAAAGAAAGAGATAGAGGAGATATGTGAGGGGGGAGGAGGAGGAGACAACTTGTGTAAATTGGGTGTTATTTTCGGCACTTTTTATAGATTTGCAAGGCTGTGGCTGGTGTCCTCCCTCTGTGCGTGTGTGTTTTTTTTTTTATTTTATGGATGCGCCAAGGGAGGTGAAAATCTTCTTAAGATACTGCGGGCCCGTACCCACAGCATGCACGACTCACCGACATCGTCGGCGCCTACGTACTAACGACACCCCCACACACCACACTCCACATCCCCGCGGGAATACCTTTCGGTTTTACTTCGCGGGGAGGGGTTGCCATCCTAGGCAAACTCCCGCACACGCCTATCTCTTTCGCATCTTCTCAGATCTCTCTGGATGCCTATTACGAGATGGCTTATTCGGCTCCAGTTTTCGTCCGACTCCACCATGTGCGCGATCAGTTCCTCCGGCGTAGGCAGCTGCTCCGTTCCTGAAGCATATCTTGGGCAGTGATATAGGGTATGCTCCGGGCTCTCCTTGCACGTCGGGCATACCGGGCAGAAGGGGGATTCCTCGTGCCGGCGTTTATGTAGATACTCCCTGTATCCTCCGTGGCCCGTGCAGAACTGGGTTAGATGGAAGTTGAGTTTCCCTCGCTTCCTGTCCATCCAGATCTGCACGTTCGGAATCAGCCGAAATGTCCAACGGCCTTTCTCCGACGCGCTCCAGCGCGCCTGCCAAGTTGCTACCGACGCTTACCTCTCCGAACTCCTGACTTCTCGTGGAACGGGTTGACCACTCATGGCTGCTCTCCATTTGTGCATCTCAGCCATTTCCCTAGCGAGCAGGTCCACCGGTACCATCTCCGCGAGCACAAGGGCTGCGTCGTTGGAGACCGTTCTATACCCAGAAATCACTCGTAGCGCTCCCAGACGGTAAGGGGCTCCTAATTTAGTGCGCAATTCCTTGTTTTTGTCCAGGGCTGAGGCCCAGACAGGGGCGGCGTAGAGCAGCACCGAGGTCACTACATTGGCCAGCAACCTACGAGCCTCTACTTTGGGGCCTCCAACATTCGGCAAGATCCGAGAGAGCGCTGCTTGGGTCCTGGACGCTTTGCTAGCTGCGTACTGGATGTGCGCTTTGAAGCTAAGCCTTTGGTCCAACATGACCCCCAAATATTTAATCGCCGGCTTGGACTCCACTAACTCGCTGCCAATTCTTATTCTGACGTTTTCCAATCTTTTGCGGCTGGTAATTAGGACCACCTCCGACTTGTGTCCAGCTAGTTCCAGACCAGCTCCGTTGAGCCAGTTCGCGATTGTCTCCACTGCAGAATTGGCAGCTTCCTCCACTTTGGCGACGGTCTTGGCCACCACCGTCAGTGCCAGGTCGTCAGCGAACCCGATGACCGTGCATCCCTCCGGAAGTTGTGCCTTCAGGACTCCATCGTACATGATGTTCCACAGGAGGGGTCCCAGGACCGATCCTTGTGGAACACCGGCCGTCACGTCATAGTAGCGGGTGCCCTCCTTCGTCTCGTACTCTAGTCGCCTTTCCGACAGGTAGCTAGAAATAATAGACTTCAGGTATCCTGGCACTGACATGCAATCTACTGCTTCCATGATGCAGGTCCAGCGTGCGGAGTTAAATGCATTGCGGATGTCAAGCGTGACGACCGCGCAATATTCCTTTGCTCCTCCTCTCCACCGGGTACCTTCGATCGCTTTTGCTGCTATGCTAGCAACAGCTAGGATCGCATCCACAGTGGAGCGCGCCTTCCTAAACCCAAATTGGCACTCTGAAAGGGCATTGTGCTCCTCCAGGAACTCCGTCAACCTGTTGAAGATGACCCTCTCCAGCATCTTGCCAACCGAGTCCAGGAGGCAAATTGGTCTGAAGGCAGATGGGTCATCTGTTGAGTCCTTCCCCTTTGGCAGCAGGATCAACCGCTGCCGCTTCCATGCCTTAGGAAACACCCCTTCCCTCAAACACTGTGTGAAGGTGTCTGCAAAGACCTCCGGCCTAGCCGCAATAGCCGCTTATGAGTGCCTTGTTTGGGACTCCGTCCGGGCCCGGTGCTTTGGCGTCGCCGATTCCCTTGGCTGCCACTGCTATCTCCGCTGTGGATACCTCCAGTCCTGGCTCTAAGTCGTCATGGTGTCTTCTTGTCTCCACGGTTGGGTGCCTGGGAAACAACGTTTCCACTATTGTGCCAAGGATGGCTGGGCAAGTGACTCTGGGTGCCCACTGGCTTCTGATCTTTTTCATGACTACCCTGTATGCTGTGCCCCAGGGGTTTATGTCAGAATCTTCGCAGATAGCCTTGAAACATTTGGTCTTGGTGTTCTTTATGAGCGCTTTAAGGTTCTTCTTCGCGGCCCTGAGAGCTTCCTGTTTGGCTTCGAAGTCCGGGCGACCTCTCGCTCGCTGGCATAGCCTTCTACTCCGCAAGCACGTCTTCCTGAGCTGGTTGATCTCCTCCGTCCACCAGTAGCATGGGGCTACCTTGCGGCTAGGTCTTCTTCTGGGCATGGCGGCATCGCAGGCTGATGATAGGTTCACTGAGAGTTGGCTTACCATTTGCTCTGCTTGTCCTGTACTCCAGTTAGCCAGATGCATCATCTGTGATAGGGCAGCCTGATCGAGGCAATCCCCCTTCCATTTTGGGCCTGTCAGCTTGGGTGGCCCCTGGGTTCTCCTCTTGTTGTACACCTGGAAGTGAATCGCCTGGTGATCGCTAAACGTGAACTCCCTACCGACTTCCCAAGCAGTGTGGCTGATTAGGGAGCTGCTAAGGAGTGTCACGTCTATGATTGATCCCCTACCTCCTCTGGAGAAGGTCGATTCTTTTCCGTCGTTGGCTACGCACAGGTTCAAGGTAGCAATCATCTCCAAGAGACAGGTTCCTCTGGGTCTGGTTTCCCTGCTGCCCCACTCGACCGCCCAGGCATTAAAATCGCCGGCTATGATTAGTGGGGCCCGTCCTCTCGCATCCTCCGTTATCTCGTCAATCATTGACCTGAACTTATCTATTTCCCAGCTGGGTGGGGCGTAACAGCTGTAAACGGTTGTGCCATTTATCTTGGCCCTGGCGAATCCGTCGTGTTCAGAGTTGCACTCTCTTGGGATGATCCTGGGGGACCATAGTGCCGCTCCTCTGCACCTACTTCTGACTAGGCCAGATCCGAGCTTTCTTCTGAAAGGGTCCGAGATAATGGCTACGTCCGTCTCCCGCTGTCTTAGCGTCTGCTCCAAGAGGGCATGAGCCGTTTCACAGTGGTTCAGATTGATCTGAGTGAACTTCATGATGAGAGCCGTTGAGCTAGCGCACTCTTGAACCGGGGGCACCTTCCGCTACCAGCAATGTGCTTCGCGTCCTCCTTTGAGCCCTTGCAGAGCATGCACAGGGGATCTCGGTTGCAGCTTCTAGCCTTGTGGCCTTTTTCTCCACACCTTCTGCATAGGTCAGATCTATCCACCTCGCTCACGCACTGCTTTGCCAAGTGTCCAAATTCCAGGCATTTGAAACACTTGGTTACTGGCACTATCTCTTTCAGTCGACAGTTGACCCAGCCAACCTTCAGCTTCCCGACTTTGAGCGCCTTGCTTGCGCACTCCACGGGCAACTTTACGTAGGCTGTTTGAGTGCCTCCAAACGCCTTTCGGAGCCTGATGCTCTCCAGGGTTATATCGTAGCCCTCCCACCGGCTGTTGATGGCGTCGCGGATGTCCTCTGCCGTAGTAACCTCGTCGAGGTCCCTGCACTCGATCTCAACTCGATGCGACATGGCCCGCACCGTTGCCTTCTCTCCTAAGAATTTTCCAATTTGGGTCCGCAGTGCCGAGGTGTCCTCGCTGGATTTGCTGAGCTGTAGCAGTAGCTCGCCATTCTGCGTCCTCCTTATCTTCTCCACAACTTGGCCCAAATCCTTCAAGCTCTCATCCGTTTTAACACTGCGCAGGATATCAGCATAACTGTTGTCACCGCTTACCGTTATGATGATGGCATCCTGGCGTGGACGCCCTTTTATCCGTCCTGGATTCGCCCGGCTCTTTGGTATAGGCTTACTCTGCCTCTTTTTTCCTACCACCTTCCAGTTCTCTTCCCTCACCGGGGTGGCGGTGCTCTGGGCAGTGCTAAGTCCCGTCACGCTAGTACATGGACTGTCCATGGTCTGGACCACTGCATTTGCTCTAGCAGCCGCCTTGCTTCTTTTCGGCTTTGGCGTCCTTACCTCAGCCTCCGGTCTCCTCTTCTGCTCGACCATCGTGCGGAATATCGGCGACGTCTGAGACTCCTTGTTCATGCGTATGACCGATTTTGCCTTTTCGTCGTGCAGCTGGATGGCTGCCAACTCATAGAGAGCTCTTATACTCTCTATGGCGTCTCGCATTGGTTGGTGGATCGATCTTCGCGAGCCTCCATTCTCCTCCAGCATATAAACCAGCTCCGCGATCTTGGCTCCCAAGTCACAGAGTGCCGTGTTGGGGTCTCCGTTTTTGGCCTCTCGGGCCTCCGCCTTTGCTGGTGCTGTCCGGGTGTTGATCTCCGCGCTAATAGTTTTACTCATTGGTGATCTCGCTATCGTATTGCTCCTTGCAAAGGGGTTGCCTACCTGGGTAGACGTATGTGTGTGTGAGTGTGTGTGTGTGTTTTTTACGACATGTGGCAAAATTATTTCCGCTGAAAACTTCACTTCCGGCAATTTCGAGTTTTCCTTTCTTACTCATTTTTTTCTCATTGTTTTTCTTTTTTCGCTTGTTTCGAGGAAATTGAAAAAATCCGCTTAAAGGTCGCGGAAAATTAAATAAAGTTTTGTTTGGAGCCGTGAATGGGGGGCCTGCGCTTCGGCCCTAACCTCAAATGACTTGGGGCCACCACAGTTCAACCAACTAAAAGGGAAAGCAAAAAGAAGAAGAAGAAGAAGAAATTTTTGATTTGATAAGAAAATCAAAATGAATGATTAAAAACGTCGACAGGCTTGCGTGGGTGGCGGGGCCTTTCAACTTTTCTGAATTCAGTCAAAAAAGCCATTCACATTGGCGGCAGTCAAGTCAAGACAAAAAAGTGTTCCCGAAAATAATTACAAATAAAAGTGTACCCAGTTTACTAAGACTAAGCGCTGCTCTTAAATGCTCTCTTAAAATAGTTTTATCAATGAATTCCTTAGGTGTTCCCAGTATTTTTACGCTTAAGGGGAACTAATTCTGTTCCCATTATTTTTATGTAAAATAGGAACCGTTTTAGAATTCTTAAACTTTTTAAATAAATTTTAGTTTTCTTTTGAAGAAAACACAATTTTTAATGCAAAATAAAAAAAAGGTGAAGAGAATAGTTTTTTCTCAAAACTGTTCCCAGTTCGAAGTGACCGAATAATTTGTGCAATTTTTGAAGTACTTTTGATTTTGACCTTATCAGCAAACTAACACTCGTTTGGGCCAGCTCAACAGAGCTTATAAAATTTATCATTTTTATAAAAACAACAAAAAAACCCACAATTCATGAACGTTGTTGAAAATTTGTCGTAAATATTAAAATTTCATACGTTTATGCAAATTCACTTTTGACAACTTTACTTCCTGTCGTCGCGCTGTCTACTCAACCCACAACTTGCCTGCCATATTTTGGCATAAAAAAGGTGTTGCTGCTGGTGAAGGCATTCGTTGCTGTTGCCTCTGCCAGGGACCTGTTTAATCACTTTGCTTTCTGAACTTCTTACTCTCTCTCGCTCTCTCTGACTTGGGAATGTTTCAGTATGTGTGTGTGTGATGTGAAGCGGCTCTTTTAAATGAGAATTTATTAAGCCAAAATTACATTTCAAATAATTTTCATATTATTGTGAGCAACTTACAAATACACACACAAACACACACAAACACACACACACACGCTTAGGCATATGTCTAGAAATTTAGAGGTGCTCTGTTGTGTACCAAGTTCCGTTCCGGTTCATTTGATTAGTTCCTCTAAATTCGAATGCTTTGGCTCCGTTATATTTGCGTGATCAATTTTCATTCTTTTGTTTCAATTCCGCTGTTTCTTTCTGGGAACTTTTTTGCTCTTGCCAAGCTTACCTGTAAAATACACACACACACACACACACACACACACACACACATTGAACTTGATATTTATGTACACTTAGACATTTGGCAACACACTTGGCTATCCATTTTTGGCTAGATATCGGGGGAGTGGCGATGAGAGGGGAGGGGGTGGGGGCGTGTATATTTTTGTGAGCTTTACTTACCATATAATAGGCTTGTAATATTTATGTAAATAACTGTTGGCAAAAAGCTCGATGATGGCTGAGTTGTCAGTCAGTCTGATTCAGTCGCTACCACCCACCCCCTTTCCCCCCTCCCCATCCTTTCCCCACCCCACCCTCAACGCCTTTTCTTTCTTGTTTTGCTCTCTCTTTTGCTGGTCTAGTCAAAACACTTCCTCTCTCTCTTTTTTTTTTTTGGGTATGCAAATATGTATAGAATGTGTGTGTGT